>LGTU01000203.1:0-61343 GCA_001314425.1 Phytophthora pluvialis
GCATCCTGAACGTGTCGGCCGTGGAGAAGTCGACGGGCAAGGAGAACAAGATCACCATTACGAACGACAAGGGGCGTCTGTCCCAGGCGGACATCGACCGCATGGTTTCTGAGGCCGAGAAGTACAAGTCGGAGGACGAGGCCAACAAGGTTCGCATTGAGGCGAAGAACGCGCTGGAGAACTACGCGTACAACCTGCGTAACACTCTCAACGACGAGAAGCTGAAGGACCAGATCTCGGAGGATGACAAGAAGGCCATCGAGGACAAGGTTACTGAGACCATCAACTGGCTCGACGCCAACCAGTCAGCCGAGAAGGAGGAGTACGAGGGCAAGCAGAAGGAGCTGGAGGGCGTTGCCAACCCGATCCTGCAGAAGATGTATGCTGCTGCTGGCGGTGCCCCTGGCGCCGAGGGTGGCATGCCAGGTGGCATGCCGGGCGGCATGCCGGGCGGCATGCCTGGTGCCGGTGCCCCGCCTGCCGGCGCCCCGGACCAGGGCCCCAAGATCGAGGAGGTCGACTAAGCAGTCGGAGACTGAGTCAAAGGTCTCGCGTCGCGGTGGCGTCAGCGTGGATTGCGCGCGCTACGGGCGTAGAGTGCTTTGGCCGCGTTCTCTGTTTGCTTTCTAGTCGGTTGGTCTTAAGAAGTGGTTAGCTTTCGTAGAGAAGTAGTTGGAGTTGAATGGTTCCTTCGAAGATGCATAAGCTGCACGAAATACAGTCAACGAGGAAGCACCTCATTTCTAACTTACCTGTAGTAGTACTACCGCGTCATCTTAACTTCTTGCATTGGTTTGGGCATTATCAATGTACTACTTGTACTAGTATTACAGTACTAGTACTACGTGTAGTACTATCTGGCCAAGGGTTTTACTAGTTCTTCGAAGTAGATGCATAATGTTGAAAGACTTCTTGGCTTCTTGACTTCTGATTGCTTTTAGATGTCGTATTGTGATTGCACTGAGAAAACAGAAGCGGGCGTCGAGCTACAAGGCAACTAGCTGGCGTCGGTACTCGAGGATCATCTTGGAGCTCTCTTTCCAGCGCGTGCGTCGGATGAACTCGAGTGAGTACTCTGGCCCCACAACCGTGCCTTGGCACAGAATCTCAATCTCCTCGGGCTTCGATACCTTAAGCTTCTTGGCCAGGTACTTCCGGAGGTACATTATCTGAGCGGCGCCAGCAAAAGCGTCAGGATTTTACGCAATTCTCAACCGTAACGAACATTTTGCTTTCCCGAAGCGTACCTTGAGAAGAGACTGCGTGTACATGTAAGGAGCCTCCAGCTTGCCCAGCGAAAGGAAGAGCGGGACGTCAGGACTGCACGCACCAGCAACAACCATTTAGGAACGCAGCACTGATCCATGTTTGCCAGAGTACCATACCCGCGCTGAGGATAGAGCCCAAACCGAATCATGTTGCCCGGCGACGGGCCAAGCGAGCGGCTTATCTTTGGAGAATCTTGGCGCGGCTGGAGCGGAGTGTCGGGCTGCTTGCGCTTGACATTCAACATCTTGTAAAATTCCCGCTCTGTAGACATCACACAAAAGTCAACGTTTGACATACTTAGTATAACCAATCCAGCATTTCTTTTAGGAGTAGCAGCGGCGGCACCTTCCGCGTCTTCCTTCGCGCGGTAGTCCGGCAAAAACTTCTCCGACAGCTCCTTCATCGCTGGATCGGCGCTACAGCATTAACACGTACAACAACATCAATCTGACTTAAGTCAAGATTCTTTAACAGCACCGGAAGTGGACGTACATAACTTGGGTCCATGGCTTGGCACCCAGGTTCGCGTTGCACGTCGGGCAGGAGCACGACTTGGAGTACAGGTAGTATCCTCGAATGCAGCCATGGCAGACTGCTCCACATACAAAATATGAGTTTTGGCGGCCGTCTTTAACTACCAAAAAAGTCCAGACGCTTTTGGGAGGGGCGTACAGGTGTGTAGACACTCCTTAGAAGTGTAGGGATCTCGCAGGTAGCCCTTGCACAGCTTGCAGAGGAAGAACTCGTTGATATCTGCCATGCGCAGCGTTTCCTGCCACAACCAAGAGCCACAAATAAGGTTTTTGCCGCCAAAAAAAAAAGCAACTAAAAGTGGCGCCAACGCTGCAGAGAGCCTCTTGAGACCGGAACTGCACCGATCAGGGACGCACCGTGCGAGCCTCGACGAACAGCATGTTGCAGGATGCGTCGTCCAGCGACGGAGCGAGCGCCTCGCTCGGCGTCGAGGAGCTCTTGGCCATGGGCGACGTGATGAATAAACCGGCAAAAAGTTTTTATCAATATACTAGGACAACGCATTGCTAACCTACTGAACAGCATAATTGAAGTAGTAGGGCCCCTACGCGTGGGTGTGTTGCTGCCGTCGTCTTCGCTTGCAGAAGAGCACGAAGCCGATGACGCAGGCGACAGGAATCGCCATGAAGAACACGGCGAGTGCGAACATGGAGCTGGTGAGAAATGACCCCGAGTGGTGACTGGGTGCGGCCCCGTCACCAATATCCGAGCCACTGCTCGCTTCCGTCGGTTCCAGATTCCATGACGAATGGCTCGGGAACGCCGTTGGTTGCGCTGGTGACGGCGTTGGGGCGGTGACGGTGTCGGCACTCTCGCACTCGCATCTTCCTTGATGCCACGGTTCTTGAAGTTCCTCGTGGGACTGGTGTCGTCTCGCTCGCAGCTCTTGCACCTCGAGACTGAGTCGGCCAGTGAGAACTTTGAGGTGTCGGCGCGCCATCGTCAGTTGGTGGAGACGACAGTGGTGCAGATTACCGGGAGTCAACACGTCCACGCGGCCAGGTCGGAGCACGCGCGGGGACTGGGATCTACGGTAGGTAGTAAGACGTCCTTGAGCCTGGACGAGGCTCAAGGTCAGAACGAGACAAGGCAGGATGATCCACCGCATCGACATCCTGTGGACTGCTACGTTCGTGACGCAATAACGAATGACAGCGCTGGGCTTGACTGCTGTGTGTGCGGAGACGTCTATCAACTACTTGTTCTTCGACTAGGGCTGCTTCCGTCCATCAGCTACTTTGAGAACAAACTACTCGCGCTTGCGTCAGGATGCAAACTTTTTTATGCTATTCAAGTGCAGATGGCTCCGCACTATTGCTATTAGGCAAGCTTACTCGTTGCCCTTCAAACTTAATTGATTGAGACTGCTATTGAATCCAAACAAGCGTCGCTCCGCTGTGCAAACTTTCGCTGAATTTGAGCAGCTCCGTGACGGTGTATTGCTGTCGCATTGACATTTTGCAGTGTCTTATCGAAGACAAAGTGCTGTTGACTTATTGAATGGGTTTACTAAGTGTTGCCAGCTTGTGTCCAAGCAACGACCGCAAGACTCGCCGTAGGTTCCTCGACAACTCTGCAAATTCCGTCTAACAGAAGTGGATGGCAGTCGCCTCTAGACCTTATCCCTTAAGAGGGCAAGTTCAACAGCATGCCTGAAGTTCCGAGTTTTAAAAGCAAAAGAATAGGATTTCAAACTTAAAAAGGCTAGCAAAGGCATACATAGTTCATCGGCACAGCTCCCGTGAATGGAGTTAGTACTTGGCATCCCAGACGTACAGGTGATCGCGCACGTCCTCCACATCGTGGTACTTCGTGAGGAAGCGCCCGATGGAGTCGAGTTCGCGGTCGTTCGGGTCGTCGATGAAACTGGAGCATCCGATGGCATTACGCGGGTGGAAGGTGTAGGCCATCGGCGAGTTGTCGACGATGACGGTTTGCGAAATGTCGCGATCAAGCAAAGACAGATCCTTCACGTAATTGCCCTCGTACTGCACGCAGTGCTCGCGGTAGAGCCGGTAGCGGATGACGCCTTCCGGGTCCAGTTTGTTGAGCAGCGGGTCGGCGTACTTGCTGAGGCTGGCCGTGTACACCACGATCTCGTAGTACTTGGCCATTTCCACGAGGAATTCCTCAGCTCCAGGTCGCCTGCACACGTAAACGTGGTGGACGGTGCCGTCGATGTCGACAGGGATAATGTAGTCGGGATTGTCAGTCGGTCGGAACGAGGAGTGGACCAGCGTCTCGTCGAGGTCGAGCACCAGACACTTCTTGTTCGCTGCGTCGGGAGACACAGGAGGCAGAAGGTTCGGGCACAACTCAATGGCGGCGCTTCTAACGTCCGCAGTCTGGGGCTTGGAAGCGCCTTGATTCGACTTGTCCAGAGTCTGCTGCTGCTCGTGGATGCCGAATGCCGACCAAATGTTCACGAAAATGTTGCGGAGGCTGCCTCGCTGGTGGGTTTTCCTGCCACTCGATCCTTCGCGGGATGAACGACGCACACCGGTGAGAATGGGCTGTTGCTTGCCATTTGTGTCGGCTCGGTGGACAATACTGGCAAGCGGGTTGGCGATATTGAGGTCCGCGAGCTGCTTCTTCGGCGACGAGTAATTCTTAAGCGTGCTGCTGCTCCCACTTCGGCTCGAGAACATCGGGTTCGGAGCGTTTACAGCAACCCCTTCCGGCTTCAGACTCGCGTTCAGGTTCGACTGCGTCTTCGAGCGTGTGGCGGGCATCGTCATCATTGCTGCTGGTTTTGTTGAAGGCGCTGCGTACCGAGTCGCTTGGAGTCCCGTCCGAAAGGGGTCCGGAGTCGAGAGCTGTAGTTGTTTCGGGAGTCGAGTGGCTTGAAGTGCTTGTGTGTTTGTAGTTGGTGGTGCGCTGATGGCAAGTTTTCAAATGGGATATCGTCGTAGCGCTACCCGAAACTTGAGCGGTGCATCCTCTAGAAACACAATTAACAAGAAGTTTCCGCCCTCAGCGCCTCGTCCTCTGGCCTCGAGCGGTTGAGCAACCCGTCCCTCCTTCACTCCCCGCTTTGCACCCAGCCAGCGCTGTCCAGAGCGGTGGTTATCCTCGATGGCGTTGAATTTATTTTTGCAGACCAGTACTTCCGAATCTGTGCAAATACTCCGGATCGCTCTCACAGAATAGTGCTCGCCCGCATAAGTTTATCCGTGATACCCGGTCTATCCGTTTCACGAACGGTGAGGTGCGCTGTAGAACTAACTCATCCTTCGTCGAAGTTCCTACCTCGCGTTTGATACTTCTTCGACTTGTCCTTTGCAAACAGTTGACAAGCTTTCGGACAATCTGCGCTCATTCCCGAGCGTTTATGAATTGCATTACAGAGGGTTTGATATTCCTAGTGCGAAATTGATTTGAGCTCACACGACAACGATCAGTGGCTCCAAATTGCTGGCCGCCCTAAAGATTCCAGCTTTGTGTCCAGCCAACGTACGTGGAATCTACCGTTGTCATTACTGACAACTTGGCAGAAGCTGACTCCTCTACCAGCTTAGCTCCAACGGAAGTTCACTTACTGATCTCCGATTAACGAGTTTTTAATCGGAATTGACTCTACAGCGAAAACGGCATGAAAAACGGCCACCTTCCGAATAACTATAGGAACGCCGATGGGGTCTCCTTAATTTCCTGCTGTAACATTCTCGGGTAGCACAAACTCATCATTCAACCGACCTAATGCGTCTGATCCGCGGCGTGACTTGACTTCAGAAGAGCTCGTATAAATTCAAAACTAGATACGTTGTGGAGTCTGGGGGGAGAGTTCTTCGGTGGGTGAGGATTCGATTCGTGTTGCACGATCGTTGACCCAGTTGACGACAAATCATCGTCATTGGGCTTCCTGCTGCCACACAATGACAATTTCGACAGCTAGCTTCGCTACCTACCTCTCAGTATAATGCCCACCAACTTGGCCAGTGCGGGACTTGAGGCACAAGATTCAAAATCGATTTATTATCCAAGTTGCAGGAAGATAGTCTTCATCGCTATCTTCGAGATAGAATGCCTATAGCTCTTACATATCAAAAAAAGTAGGGTAAGCGCCGAAAGCGCGGTGTGGAAGCTGGATGCATCGAATGTGCGCGACTAATAGTTCGCATCCCAGATGTGCAGGTGGTCGCGCACGTCTTCCGTGTCTTGAATCTTGGTAAGGAAGCGCGAGATTGAGTCCATTTCACAGTCATTCGGATCGTCAATGAAGTTGGAGCAACCGATAGCGTTGCGCGGGTGGAATATGTACGACATGGGCGAGTTGTCGATGATGATAGTCTGTGAGATCTCGCGATCCAGTAGCGACAGATCCTTCACGTAGTTGCCCTCGTACTGCACGCAGTGTTCGCGGTAGAGCCGGTATCGGATCACGCCTTCCGGGTCCAGTTTGTCGAGTAGCGGGTTCGCGTACTTGCTCAGACTAGCAGTATACACCACGATTTCGTAGTACTTGGCCATCTCCACGAGGAACTCCTCGGCGCCCGGGCGCTTGCAAACATACACTTGGTGGATCGTGCCATCGATGTCCACGGGGATAATGTAGTCGGGGTTGGTAGTCGGTCGGAACGACGAGTGGACCAGCGTCTCATCGAGGTCGAGCACCAAACACTTTTTGTTCGCGTCGTCGGGCGAAAGCGGGGGCAGGACGCTCTTGCGCAGCTCGACGGTACTGCTTGATGATAGCTTCGCCGGCGACGATCGCCCCTGTGCTTTCTTGTCCAGAGCCTGCTGCTGCTCGTTGATTCCAAGTGCCGAGCGAATATTCGCAAACAGGTTGCGGAAGCTGCCTTGACCCTGTGCTCCACTCGCGGCAGATCCCTCGCGGCTGATGCGGCGTCCTAGAATTGGCTGCTGCTTGCCGCTCTTATCAGCTTGGTGAACGATACTGGCCAGCGGGTTGGTGGGGGTCAAGTGCGCGAGTGGCTTCTTCGGTGAGGACTTTTTCGTGCCGTTCTCGAGCGCGTTGCTGCTCACGCCCCGGCGTGAGAAGACTGTGTTGGGGAACAAGCGACTACCGGGCTTGGCTGCATCCGGCTTCGGACCCGCGGTCAGGTTCGCCTGCGTTTTCGATCGAGTGGTAGGCATCATTGCTGGTGGCGAAGGCGCTGCGATAAGTTTGGTCCTGAAAAGTGGGCCTGAAAAGTGGGTTAGCTGCGAGCCTTGGTGCTTTCGAGTTCGAACGGGAGTGGTGTGGTGCCGTGCAGTGCGAGCTCGCTGTCCAAAGTGATAATAATTAAACGGCAGCAGCGCGATGCGAACCTCGTACGGGTGGTAAACTGCAAACACTTGACAACTCTCAGACTTCAAAGTCTCGACCACCGACCTCAAGGTGTTGGGCAACCCGTTCCACCTCTTTGCTTCGCATCGCTAGCGCTTGCGTCTATCCTTGACGCGTTATTTTGGTGTTGCGATTCTTGCAAACCTGTGCGCGTGCAGGTAATTTGACCGCCCAGAACGGCGAGGAGCTGCAGTCTGCACCCATACAGGGCGAGGGTAATCTTACTGGACATCTATTGCTGAGGTAGCGACATCTCATGGTAAGAGGACGAGGATCCACATTCAAGTAATGACCTGGTGATGGTTACATGGGTTCTTCTTGGCTTGTCCAGTTAGTGCGTGACAAGCAACTCGAGTGCCCCCACGCGACGTACACAACAAGCGTTTCGATCTCGCCCTTCAACCAAATTTGAACCATTAGCGCTGCGATCACGATCCATGAGGCAACACTTTGCCGCCAAATGATGCTCAACTCTCAGCTTTACCTTGACGATAAAAGCTCGGCGCAAAAGAACGGAGCGACAGAATTTACAGCTGGGAGGGTCGTGACCGTCTCGTTCGCGGCTGCAAATCGCTGCGCCCATGCATCTAAGAATTTCAGCGGTGAGCAGGCGTTGACCAATGCAACGATCTCAACATGTAGACCCATTTTTCGGTGGGGAAAAGCTCAGCCTTGTCCGGGCGTAATGCTTCTGAGATCCCACGCTTTAGTAGATACTTGTAGCCGAAACCATTGCACGTTTGTATATCGAAACATGCGATGGCTTACAGCAGAGATCGCATCTGGCCATACTGCTTGAAACTGCGGCGAACTTTCGCAGACCTGCAGCATATTATAATTTGACTCTTGTTTTCCCTTAGCAAAACACACACTGATAGCTTTAGCAACCCATACCCTGTCTGATCCGGTTTATCAGAGGGCAGTTGGTAGATGCACAGGTGGTCAGATTGCGGAGTCCTGCGTCAGAATGGAAGAGGAGCTTGAGGCATGCTCGCGTCCTTAGCAGCCGACGCCGATAAGACTCGGGCTCTGCAGCTCATTTCTAGTGGGAGGCGCCAACCCCGACACAAATTCGACCGCAGTGCATCACCTCGTTGCCGTTTCGACCCGATTGTCTCCGATGTCCCGTTCGGGTTTGTGTACGTCGGTCAGTCGACTGGACCAAAAAAGCTGGGAAGAAGGACGCACCGACGGCCACAGCGACGCCATGAAGAGCAATTCTGCAGACGTGAAAGCTCGACAACGAATCCACTCTCGGTGCGAGGACCAAACCCAAGAGCAGCACTCGAAGTTGCGACGACGACGATGTCGGACGTCCGACGACCTCTCCAAGACGAAGTCGAAGATGGTGTTCGCTGGGTCTCTACTGGCTGTTGGTGTCTGCGTCGTAGTGACGGCTCAGCTGCTGCTGAGCGAGCAAGATATCAAAGACCTTATTTATTCCCCACACAGCGAGCTCAGCCGAAGACTTGTAGCTGCAGCCACCAGCAGGGGTGCAAGTGGTTCGACGCTGCACTTGGACGAGCGATACGCTTTCGATGGCACGCACTCCGACTTTGCGCAGCAGTTCTATCGACGATATCTCGCAGGAGAGGACACGGAAGCGGTCACGGACACGAGTGGCCTGGCGGAAGTCGTGGACTACGTGAGCGAGTTCGGATTGACGTTCACCAAGCTCCCGGCAATGCTACAGCAAGCGGTTGTGTGGGATATGGGCTACGTGGCCGCCGCAGACCTCGGCTACGTCAAGGTGTACACCAAATGTGGCATGCGCATGTCCGAGTTGCAACTTTCGCGAGGTGCCTACAGAAGTGCCGGGTGCACGGAGCAGAGGTGTTCATCGCCGAACGGGGAGCCGTTCTATCAGTCCATGTGGTGTAGCGGGTATCAAATGGGGAACGTGAGTCTGTGCAGTGCTACGAACGGCATCACGCCCGTGCATGGAGCGATGTGGGCAGACGGAGGCACGGAAGATGTAGTCCCAGTGAGCGAGATGCAGAGACACGAGTGGACGGACGCAGGCAGCGACTACACCATCTTGGCGATTCACTTGACGGGAGACGCCAACAGCTACGGCAAGTGCGTCATGCCGTCGATGATCGTCCCGTGCGTCCTCTATGACGCCAGCACAGCGGTCGAGAACGACTGGTGCGCGCCCGAGCACGGGGAAATTGTGCCGCAGTGGCTCGAGCTCGAAAAGACTGGCGGCGTTTCCGTGACGGAGCGTTCGGGCTGGCACAAAGCTGCGTTACCTGTGACTATTACCAGTTTGGTGCTCTTACTGCTCGTACTCGTCGCAGTCTTCATCTTCTGGCGTCGGGTTCGTGCACAACAGCACCAGAGCGAGGGCCTCCTTGAACAGAAGCGCGCGATCTTGGGCGGCCGAGGCTCCGACGAGTTTTCCATGATGGACGACATCGATTTCATCCTTGAAGCTCCAGGCCGGTCATTTATCGAGAAGGGCGGGCAACAGCAGCAGACGTGGGTCGCGTGGAGGCACACTACTGCGAAGCCGAAGCAGGTCGTCAAGCGCTCCGATGTTGGCGAAAGCAGCGACGACCTGGATGCGATGATGTTGCGCCGTAGCTTCGAGGACATCAACGACGTGGACAACCTTTACCTTCACGAAGGATCAGCTCACCACCGGCATCTTAACGACGGCTTCCGGTCTCCTAGCAAAGCTACAACTGCAGGCTTGACTAGCTTCGCGTCCGGTGGCACTGACAGCCCACGAAATACGTTCACACGCCAAACGAGTGCGACCGACCTAACCAGCTCAGCATCATCGGATCCGTCTTCCGGAACGAGGATCAGTCCCCTGGTTGGGTTCCAAAACGACGTGACCGTGGCCTCGCGTCGTGTTCCTTTCGTGGACGTGAACCTGGTACGGCAACTTACAGCGGGTGCGTACAGAGAGGTGTGGGTGGGACGCATGCGCGGGGGCATTGTCGCTGTGAAGCGGCTCACGCGTGAACGGCGCCGCCAACTGCACGAGCTCGAGGTTTTCGCGGCCGAAATCCAGCTCATGGCCTCGTTGGCGCATCCAAACGTGCTTGGCCTCTCGGGTGTTGCGTGGAATACCCTCGAGAACATGCTCCTCATCATGGAGTACATGGAACGGGGAGACTTGCAGCACGTTCTGCAGTATCACAGCGACAAGGCTCAGCAGGACACGGAGGCGTCAGGCGGCAACGATGGCATGGGCGAGTTTTCGTGGGCTTCCCACAAGGCGAAGATGGCTCGGGACGTCACGTGCGGCCTCGAATATCTGCACAGCCTGCAGCCGATTGTGGTGCACCGCGACTTGAAATCCAAGAACGTGCTTATCGGCGACAGGTACGAAGCCAAGCTCAGCGATTTCGGCGTCAGTCGACTGCGTCGCGGCGACGAGACCATGACAAGTGGCGTGGGCACGGCCTACTGGACTGCACCGGAGGTGTTGGCCGGCCACAAGTACTCGGAGAAGGCAGACATCTACTCGCTCGGAGTTGTGCTGACGGAGCTGGACACGGGCGAACTCCCGTTCTACGACGCATGCACATCGGACGGAGACCGGATGGAGGCCATCCACATTCTGAGTCTCGTTGCAAGCGGCGAGTTGCAGCCGAGCTTCACACTTGAGTGCCCCGAAGACGTTCGCAAACTAGCGCTCGCCTGCTTGAACCCCAAGCCAGAGAGTCGGCCATCGGCCAAAGAGGTCCTGGACGAACTCAACCGACTGCTGGAGTCTGCGCGTGAGCGACGACGGGCTGGTACCGTCGCCTGACCGAAACAAACAACCAAACGGTCGGAAGGGAGTTTTACAGACGACGATGGCAAGTGGTGGCTACGACGTTGACTACGCGGCGCTGGGGCTCTCCCAAGAGCGATTCGAGGCCTTCAAAACCGTCTTCTCGTCGCTGGACAAGGCCCACACCGGTGCCATCTCCACGAGACAATTGGAGGCGCTCTGCTTCCAGTTAGGCGAGACTTTGGACGACGACGAGCTGGCGGTCGCTGCGGCAAGTCTCGCAGACACGCAAACGGGTCTCATCCACTTCTCCACCTTCTTGCCATGGTGGATCAGTGAGTAGATAGATGCCCACGCCCAAACAGGTGAAGACGGGTATTCATAATGCAATATACTCCGGTGCTTAGCTCTTCAATTGTGCTGCTTTGAGCCGTGTCAGCGACGCCGCGGGGGCTGTAGCGAGAGCTTGGGTAACAGCCTTCCGGATACTCAACGCTCGAGTGATCAGTTCCCGTCGCTTGGCACGTGAGTGAAGCAGCAGGTTGCGTTCGTGCAGACGCCGGAGCTTCTCGGGTGTATCCGTTAGCTCGGGGTTCCCGCTTAGATCGATGACCCGCAGCTTGGGCAGAGCCTCGGTCGTTGTCGGATCGATGGTGCGTAGTCGATTGTCCGCTAGCATCAGCACCTGCAGCTTGCGAAGTCCTGCTCCGACCGGCAGCTTCTCGTCGCTCTTGTCAAATGTAAATGCGACCTGCTCGATGAGGTTCCGTCGCGCGTCCAGCTCCTCGAGGGCGTCAAGCCGTTCAAATGTTGCAGCAGGGAGCTCTCGGATTCGGTTGTGCGCGACATTAAGACGCTGGAGGTGCCGCAACGCTCCGATCGAAGCTGGAGACAGCTCCTCGAGCACATTTTCACTGGCGTTGAGCGCGACGAGCTGTGGGAACGCTCGAGCCAAACCTTCGGGTAGCACGCGCAGCGAATTCCGACGAATGTTCAGCTGACGAAGGCGTGGAAACCGCTGCCCCAGCTCCTCTAGCGGTGGGAGTTCGTTGAGCTGAAGAGCTGACAAGTCTAGCGATGTGCCAGTGGACTGCGCGAGACTTGCAGCATATCGCTGCTCTAAAGCTGCTGAGCGTGGTGACAGAGCTTGCGCTTTGGTTTCAGTCTTCGAACTAGTTTTTGGGGCCTCGTCTTTTGAGTCTTCAGGCTGGTCTTGAGCCACTTTGAGCTGCTGCTCCATTGCTTCCGCTTGATCGGTCTTCATAGATAACGGAGACAACCGGCACTGGAAGATGAGAGTAAAGAGGGAAGTTCCTGTATTTTTAGGGAAACAAGCCTAGAGTGTTTTCTGGAAACGTACGAGCGTGAAGGAGCTGTGCTGCTGCTCACTGTCAGTCTGCTCAACATACCCAAGCGTGCAGTACAGTTGCTGAGCGCCTTCCATGGCTCCAATTGTCTCGAGACGGATCTCGTCGAACACACCACACGAAGCGGTAAACGTCTCGACGGCTCTCACCAAAGTTGAAGCCAACCCACGACGTCGAACAGCACGAGCAACACTCAATCGGCAAAGTTCGGCAGCGCCCGTCTTCTGACTTGGTGACGTAGCTAGTGGTTTGACACCAACACAACCCACGACTTCACCGTCCAGTTCAGCTACCCAGAAGCCTCCCGCCACAGTACCAGCGCTGGTGGAGGTTTGAAAAGCGTGGTGCACGTCGAACATGTCACCGCTAGGACCACGAAGACGGTTTGCAACGAACTGGCGCACAGCACGTGAACCTTTTGCGAATTCGAGATGCGTACTCTCGAAGAGCGAGCGCACGGCAGCCAAGTCACCACACTGGAACGATCGAATGATCACGGCTTCAGAGGATTCCTGCTGTTTCTCTTGGGGTACAGAGTTACCGGTCAGAAGGTATCTGTGGTGCTGCGCGTGGGGCACGAAACGAGAAGTCCACTCGTTGTCTTGGCCCTTGCAGTTGTCTGCTAGGTAGATAGCATAATGCGCGCTGCAGAGCATCCAGTCGGCATACTCGTCAAAAGGCTCCAGTGAGGACACTCTGCGTTTCTCCTCTGCAGTTGTGCAAGCCGCGAACACGCCATTCATGTCGAGGATACGGCACCTTTTCCAGTGGGCAAGAGCAAGGAGTCGCCGAGCGTGGTCGGCTGCTGTCCGGTATCCTCGCACACCACGAAGCGTGCAGCCCTTTATAGCAAAGTAGCGCTGCAGTGTAGAGCCAAAGGCGCCAGACTCTCCCTTAGCATTCGTGCTCAATGCAGCAGCCTTCTCGTTGTCGCCTTCCTCGCTTGCTTGAAGCCCAATCGGATCATAAAGCGTCATGGAGCCACTCGGAAACGACTCAGCAAGCCAACGAAGGAGCAACGTGCCTTTTTCAGGCGCCAGATAGGACTGGAAATGAGGAGCACAGTTAGTTAAGTGTATACAACTAACATACAAGAAGCTAGCACCTTACCAGGACGCATTCCGCGAGAATCAGAGTGGGTAGGCTGCGATCCACACCAGCAGCATTTAGCGTGATATCCAGTCGCTCCGTGTCTCCGAGATCACAAGCAATCAGCGAATACGAGGCAGAAGGCACTCGGCATTGCCACGCCACCTTTCCATCCGCAGGGATAGCAACAGTCAAGTCATCCGCATCCTTCGGGAACAGACTCGTACGGACATCGTCGTCGTTCAGCAGCTTCTTCTTCGCATCCACGATGGCGTCACAGTCCACCTCTGTAAACGAAACCTTCCCAGCACACATTCGGTGCTCCAGCAGACGGAAGAACAGTGTGTCGAATCCAGCGCCCAACGACACGATGTTGACGTGAGGCGAAGTAGCATCTGCAGCCCCCAAACCCACCAGAATGTCAGCCAAAACTGCAGTAGAGCCACCGAACCAAGATCAAACCTACACTGTGAGAGGAAGAGCTCAACACAGCGAGCAACCGCCACCTGACGCAGGTAATATCCCCGATGAATCTGCAACGCCAAGCGCCAAAACGGGGGCAAGTTAGCCCCACAACACCCTATTTCTACGGCTAACCCCCGCCCAGGAGCCCAATTCTGCATAGCTAAAGTACCAGCGGGATACGGCGCGTGGGTTTCTCCACGAAGAAGCGCAGGAAGGGGTCCTGGAAGTAGCCTTGCGTCACTGCGGAGCTGCAGAACGAGTCACGGGGAGGAATGATACACACACTTTAGAGGCTGCTACTGGCGGCTGTAGACCGCTTCACGACGAGTAAAAGCGCTGGGATGCAAGACAAGTATCTGAAATAACGTACAGCTTGCACTTGACGGCGTCGAAGGCCGTCTCCGTGACGTTGTGGTCGCTCGTGCCGCGCCACTCGGCACTCAAAGGCGCCGCCATGTCCAGCTGATGAAAACTATACTTGGTCCAAAACAGGTGGGATAAAGTTTTTTTTGGGTTATGGAGTTTCCAAATGTCCCTCACCCGTTTATCGGGTTATTTGGGCTGTAGCCATCTGTATCGTACAGGTTGTTTGTATGAAGACATCTTCGATCGTAACCTGAATACAGCAATCTGCGTGAATAAGCAACGTCTGATATATATAGGTTGACAGGGTGTATAAGTTGATCGCAATGGTAGCAGTGAGCTGTGTACTGTAGTATTGGTTTAATTTAGCATGTATTAATACTTCACACTAGCTTTATTAATCAAGCCTGAATGATTCCGACAATGCTGGATCGTCGGCAGATTTACGCCGTTTCGCACCACAGCAAAGCTGTGATCATATCTACAGTATACGGTTTATCTACAGATTCGCCAATGTGATCTAAAGCATGCAGCATTTTCTGGGTGAGAACATACCGCATAATGCAGTGAATAATTCCCTGGTCCAAGGGCTGCACCATGGCCGTTGTATTTGGAGGAAGTTTCTCGACGCGGACGCTCGTGAGCGAGAGACCGACCTCAAAATGCGAAGACGCATTGTCAGCTATCAGCAAAACGCTGCGTTTTTCAGCGCGCATTCGTTCGTCGAATGCCGGAGGCGCTTCGGGCATGATGCTTGGGCGTGGGGGTTCTTGAGTTGAAGACAGGAAATTGAATTGTGAAGACGTCGGAGAGAAGCGTGCAGCGAAGATCGCTGGAAGCGCGCCAAAATTCAAATTGTATTTACCAAAACCCATATTCTAAACCAATTGTACTACCCATCCGCTTCGACCTCAAAGCGTGGGTTTTAGCGAAACGAGCCCCCGCCTTCCAACTATGGCCAAGACGATTCACTCGGGCAAGCGTGTGGGAAAAGAGTTTGCGACGCGACCGTTGCTGGGTTCTCGGCTTCGGCTCGGTGCCGAGTTGAGGTTCGTGAACCGTTGTTGGTTCTTGAACTGCTCGAACGGGTTCATCTTATCTCGGTACATGCCGCTGTCGACGTCAGACGCACCTCCACTACCGTCCTACGGGCAGAGAAGTAGAGTTTGACTCTGAAAAAGTGACTGCGGACGAGCACCAGAGTCAAGCCCACGGCTCTCCAGGCGGTGATCTACGAGTTCGTCCGGTGAACTGGAGCAACGTCGTGAGGACGTTCGTCGAGCTGCTGTTTTCGCAACGGGGGAGTGGAGCTGCGAGCTCTTGGTGGAGTTCCTGTCCACTAAGTGGACAGGAACTCTGGAGGAGCTGCTGGCAAGAGCGAGCGTAAGTTACTGGTGGGGAACGTCATTGTAACGACAGTCACATCGCAGTTCATCGGTTCGGACGGTGGTGATGAACAATCAATGCGGGGCGGGGATGACGCCCCCAAGAGGCTTTGCACGTGCCGGGATCTCTTGGCCACGCGATTTGTGCTTGAGCTATCGTGCAGACTCGTCGGCTGGATGAGTAAATGCTTCGTGATCGTCACGAAACCATGATCGAGCTGCAGTAGGTGCTGCCTAGAAAGTTGCGAGCTGGTCTAGTGACAATGTTTAGGATTTGTCCATGGCAACCGCGGTGGGGTATCTGGGGGTGATAACGTTTTCAACACTCGTCGCTCTAGACCGAAGCCAAGGCGACACCGTCCTCAGCACACCACAGCTTCCAACCGAAAGCAGTGAATCGTGCTCCCAGGCCATCCACCGCGTGCTTTGCGAGATCCCGGATGGTGCTACATGTACGCACTTCGCAAGTGTACTGCTGGTTACCCTCGCAGCTCCATTCCGATCCTCTGTCACAGAGTCTGTGCTCGCAGGTTCGTATCAAGTAGATTTCGTCTGCTGCGGTGCTGGTCGGTCTTGCACCTCCCGGTGTCGCACGCTCTTCGATAGTCGTAACTCGTGCCACGAGTGAGGACCGAACGCTGTTGTCTTCAGAACCCACTTTCCATTTTGCCGCAAGTTCTTCGCGTCGAGGAACCAACTCGAAGAAGACACAAGCCCCAACGTCTACGACTTAACCAACCGCGAGGATCATGCGTGTGTACGCTCTTCTGGTGGCTGCTGCCGCCGTTGTGGCGCCGGTGCTCTCATCGTCGCTGCCCACGGTCGAACTCGACTACAGTACTGTCCAGACTGTTGGCGGCAACACCACCGTCGGGTACTACAAGTACCAGAACATCCGCTTTGCAGCCGTCCCGACCGGAGATCTGCGTTTTGTCGCGCCGGAGCTTCCGCCTCAAGAGAACGAGACGAATCCCGGCACGAACCTTGCTGACGCCGACGTTGCATGCACATCCTCGGAGGACTGCCTGTACCTGGACGTGTGGGCCCCTGCCAACGCGACGAACCTGCCCGTCATGGTGTGGACCTACGGTGGTGGTTTCGCTGCTGGTTCCAAGTCGCAGAACACCCCCCGAGGGTCTGTTCGACTTGAGCCAGGACTTCGTCTTCGTGGCGTACAACTACCGCCTGGGCATCACTGGCCTTGGCAATGGGCCGGCGTACCAGCACGAAGGTGGCGCCGCTAACCTTGTGGTCTGGGATTCCACTCGTGCTTTCGAGTGGGTCAAGACGTACATTGACAAGTTTGGTGGCAACCCGAATGACGTCACCGCTGTCGGGTTCTCTGCCGGTGGCTCGCAGGTCATGTTCCAGATGACGCGCTTCAGCGGCAATGCTCCGCAGCTCTTTGAGAAGGCGTACATCATGTCCCCGGGCTACGTCCCGGGTGCGGGCCATCACCACGCCGAGCAGTTCTGGCAGAACGTGTCCTCGGCTGTTGGCTGTGATGGCGGCCACCTCGACTGCATGCGTGAGGTGGACTTCAGCACTCTGCAGGATACCGCGAGCGAAGTCGTCTCCGACTATACTTACCAGTACCAGCCGCGCGTGGATGGCTTCATTATCCCCGACACGTACGAGGCCAGCTTGTACCAGAGTCACTTCAATTTCTCCGGTCCGTGGGTGATCTCGAACGAACAGCACGAGGCCAATAGCCAGGCATACTCGGGCGTGGACGCCGCCGATGATATCCCCACGGAGCTCCGCGTTTTCTTCCCGTCTATCACTGACGACGTCATTGACGAGCTGCTGGAGCTGTACCCGGAGGACGACTACACGAGCGCTGGCCTGCGCTTCGCCGACATGAAGCAGTCGCTCGACCTGACGGCCAAGAACCTGGCGCTCACGAACGCCCTGCAGAACGCGACCTGGAACGCGGAGTGTGCTCTCGGCTCGGCCACGCACGGAGCCGACCAGAGTTACCACTGGTACAGCACGTACACGCTGTCCACGAGCTCCAGCACCTCGAGACGCACTGAAGCTGCGGACTCGGTGAGCTTCTACTACGGAAATGTTTCGGCTGGCAGTTCGGCTGTTGGCGGAAGCACCCAGAGCGGGTCATTCGGTGCAGGGATCGGGAAAAAATAATTTGTGGGGCAATAATCAGTACAATAGTGGGGACACTATTTATTATNGGCAATAATACTCAATAGACTACCACAGACGACATAATAAAACGACCATAGTGAAGGGAAGACCAAGAACTCGAGTCCTCCAGGACCAGCCATCGTTTATACGTGTTCAGAGCTGTTGGCGCATCGTTTTGAGCTCATTGCCATCTCTCTCTGCTATTCACTAGCTCTCCAACAAGCCCAAGCCCCACACCACGCTGACTACCTACCTACCCGCCTCAAGATGCCGATGAGCTCTGAAATATGTGCCTTCTTCTTCGCCGAAGGACCTGAATTCCGCTACACCTGCAAGATCTGCAACGGTGCACGCAAGCAGGGCCCGGCAACTGGCTACTCCAACCTACTATCCCACCTGGGCACCAAGCACCCCGACTACCTAACCGAGATGGCTACAGCTCTGCGCGCGGAAAATGGGTCGATCGAGGCATTTGGGTTCGTTCCGGAGGCAGTTGGTCATCTGTACCGCTGGATGCGCTGGGTTGTGGTGCGTAACCTTCCTCTGTGTGAGGTTGATGACCCCCTCACCCGAGCGATGTCGCGTCTGCGCCCCACCACATCTAAGGCACTGAAGCAGAAAATGCACTTTGCCGCCGGACGAATCGGCAGAATGATCGAGGGGGAAATGGGCGATGCATTCGGCGTCCTTTTTGACGGGTGGACACACAGCTCTGCACACTATATCGCCGTGTTCGTCGTTTACATTTTCGGTGGAAATCTCCGGCGCCGGCTGCTCTTCATTTCACCGCTCGACGATGGGTTACAGATGGCTGATGCCCAGATTGACCACTTCAAGAGAGTTCTGGACCTCTACAACAAGTCGCTTCGCATGCTTTTGTTCGTCGTCGGCGACAACTGTTCTACGAGTCGTGCAATTGCGACCAAGCCGGCGGTACCTTTAGTCGGGTGTGCAAACCACTGCCTGAACCTGGTCGTGCAAGCTTACTTGAAAAGCTACGAGGCTGAGTTGGATGCGGTGAACGCGTTGATGGTGCAGCTTCGGCAGCCAAACACCAGCGCCGAGCTCGCCAAATTCACCGACGCTGGTCGTCTACACGTGAGCTGGTCGCGCGGTACCTCCGCATCCGAGGCGATATTCGGAAGGTTGAAGCAGTCGAGGACTTTGTCCCTTCTGCGTCCGCCCACCGGAAACTCGCAGCACTGGATGTGGACCTGGGCATTTTCGACAGTGTGTGCGAGAAGCTGCAAAACAATATGACTTCCATGGCGGGCATCAGGCTGCTGTTCAGCTCGCTGTTGGAGAGGTTTCCTGAAATGGAAACTCACCTGGATCCGGCATCGAAAATTGTGCACTCACCCACTTTTGAGAATGCTGCAATCAAGGTGGCAAGTGGCGCTCCGTTAACACCTGCTGAGACTAAAAGTGTCGCCAAATTCATCATTGATCGACCGGTCGTCGCCGGTGGAAAACGCAAGAGGGACCACACCCCAGACTTCGCCACGACGGTTCTACTGGAGGGCGTGGCGCCACGCAGGACAGGAAGGTCGTCCGTGGTCTACGACGCGCTGCTGACGAAGATCCCGCCCATGAGCAACGAGTGTGAGCATCTGTTCTCACAGACGAAGCTGATCCTGACTCCGCAGCGCGGACGTTTGGCTGATGCTAACTTCGAGGTGCTCACTTTCCTCCATGCTAATAACGACATGTGGAATGCAGGTACGCTTGTAGACACTACACCGAGTGAGTGAGAATCCCTGAGGGAGAAGTAGTGGCGAGAAACGGTATCCCAAGTGGCAATATATTCCTGGTATTGCTCAATTATTATTATTGTTACTTGTCGTATTGCAGTTACTATTATGCAAGGGGTCGATCCTCCGTAAAATAAAACATTGTATTTTCCGATCCCTGATTCGGTGGCATGGGGGCCGGTGCCGGTGGCGACTCCTCTGTGAACTCAACGATCGCCATCATGATGCAGAAGTACTTGCTGTCATTTGTGATCACGGGTAACCCGAACACCATGTGGCCCGACGACAAGCTGTACTGGCCCCAGTACCACGAGTCCAGCGTGGGCACGGAAATCGTCTTCAACGACACGTTCACGGTGGCTGACGACGATCTCGCCAACTCGAAGAGCCTCTTCTGGAACGAGGCGCTGTGGTACTAGGCCAAAAGTCAGATGCTCGGCTGTTTTCGGGCAAAGAGAGCAACGAGAGCCGTTCACTTTTGTCTTGTCTGAATGAGTAGTGTTGATCGTTGATAGCGACATCGCTATAGTGGTCTATAGCTGGCTAAAACGATATTCAATGAAGCGAACAATGGTTTTGTGAGCTGCTCGTATCCTGAAGTTGAAGTGCACGGTATGGCTACACGATTCAAGCATGCGATTGGTCAAACGACTTCAACCAAGTACGTGGCTCGGTATGGCGGTGGTCGAGGAAGCACTGCCTTCTACACTCGATACATGAAGTAGTGTCCGCTCCTGACAATTAATTGCGCTTAACGTTGGCGCGGCATATCGGGGCAGTCAGAACGGGGTTCTTCGTATTTATCACCGTGCTTCGATGACACAACGTAATGCTAGAGTGACTCTATGATAGCCACCTTGTGCAACGCGCAAGAGCAATCGTCTCGATTACATGTACTCGGTGTGTAATGCCGAGCATATGGAAGCAGGCATCCTCGACTCCAAAGGGCAGCCCTCAACTGCCTTAGGTGACTGAAGCTCCCCAGCGAAGAAGTGCAGGCCATTGCTTGGGCCACTCCACGCTCCAGCCTTCGTCCCCGCTGCGATTAGAACCAGATGCCTTCGCCGCCACCGATCCGATCCGTTGTCCCGCACTGTAGCCATCTGTTTCCCGGTGACGAGCCCTGCGTACACGTTCTGTTTGTACGAGCTGCGATTGGCCGAAAATCAGCACATGGATTCGACGCTCGGCATTATGGCGCACTTCTTGCAGCAGTCTGCAATCCGCGTCGCTCCATCGCAACGCAGAACGCAGCTCCACCGTCGCTTGTCGTCGCTCATTCCTGAACCACTTCACCCTCACTCCGTCTCCGGCCGTTGCCTTTCTATTCCAGCGCCAGAGGCAAGAAACGGCTTCCGCCCAGATTGCGCTGAACAGTCTCCTCCATCAGTTCTCCATTCTCCAGCGAGCAAGCGCCGTCATGTTCCAGTTCTACGCGGCCGACGGCCCCAAGGTCGGCGAACCAGCGCCCGAGATCGAGCGGTACCGCGCGCGCCACCGCCGCTTGTGTCGCGACCAGCAGCCGGAGGCGACGCCCAGCGCGCAGGTCGAGGACTTGGACGTGGAGGACGGACGCACGCGCAAGATCCCGGCCAAGTGGCGGCAGCAGCAGCAGCAGGCGCAGGTCCCGCTCAGCAACCAGTTCGACGACGGCTCCGAGACCCACGTGGGCTTCAACGCGTTCGACTTCTCGGCGTCGCCCGAAGCTTTCAACGAGACGCATCACCAGCAGCAAAAGGAGAGCAAAGCGGCTCCTCCGCATTGTCACGACAACCAGCAGCTAGAGCAGCAGCGGACAGTGGAGCAGGACGCGGGCGACACGAACGCCAGGCTGTGGGAACGAAGGTGTCCAGACATTGGGCAGTCTGGAGGTTCGGCCAGACAGCTGCCGACGCTGGGGCAGGATGCGCTCTGGGGCGGTCCCGTGCACTACGCTACCCACGACGCGCAGCGCCGAGCACTTTACTTCCAGCCGCAGTACTACGCGTGACGCTGTCTGTACGGGAGCTCTTCTATACCATAACTTAATGAGATCGACGAGATCCGTCTCTAAAGGAGCGATGCATTCACTTACGGCATTTCATCTCGCCGGCATCTGCTCTTGCTTCAATGGGAGAAGCGAGAAGCTAGGGTTGCTCGCCGCTCATGATGGGGGCACGCTGGTTGCGATGCATCACTGACGCGAGGTACACGATGAGGCCCAGCAAGAACGCGATGATGGCGTGGCGAGGGTCTTCTTGCACCCAGGCGAGCAGTGAGCCATCCTTCTCGACGAGATCCTTGTCGCTGTCGTACTCATCGACATCTTCGTCGCCCAGAGAATCGTCGTCATCCTGAGCGTTTGGCATCAGGTGGGTCTCAGCTGCTGTTCCGTGCGACTTGGTGTCTTGCTCAACGCTGGAGTGACGCTCGCTGTTCATAGCGCTCGCCGTGGAGCCACTCCTGCCACCTCGGCTGGGTAGCATGTCGCGGGCGCTACTGCTTCGTCGTCGAAGCTGGGAGAAGTTGGCATCCCAGGCAGTCAAGTTGTCTGAAGGCCCGGCATGACGCCGCACCTTGCTCGCATCGGTGAGCGATTCCAACCACTCCTCGCCTTCATAGATGGTCTCCGTACGCAGCGCCAAGATCTCGCCATTTGGTTTGATGATCGCGATACGAATGCTATCGATCTCACCTTTCTCCGATGCGAACCGCGCAACATCGGGCCCACTGTTCGCCGTAATCTCGGCAACCTCGCAGCGGGTAAGCTCCATCATCTCTCGGTACTTGCGAGACCGTTTGTGGGAGTAGTACGAGAACAGCGTTCCATCCAGCCGGCACCAGCGTTTAGACCAGCGCGAAGGTACCATGGTAACCTCCTTGGCACCTCCCTTCTCTGTGCTCCTCTGCAGCTTGCGCTTTTCAAACGAAATAGACAGATACCCCACTTTCACGCGGTTCTCGGGCTTCTGACGCTTGTAGTTCTCCCGCAATGCTTGGATTTCATCGTGGTACGTGTGCACGAGGTCGTCTCGTGCAAGATCTAGGAGGTTTGGTACGCGTTCCATTAACTGAGTCCGGGCTGCTGGGTCAATCGTATGGAAGCCGAAGATCAAGCTCTCCAAAGCCAAATGGAATGGAGGAGGAGGCAGTACCAACTCGATCTCGCTGTTGGGACGGAAGCTGCTCACGTGAGAAAGAGTAGTATCGCCCGACGAACCCGTACGAGAGGTGGTTGTCGTCGTAGAATCGGTACTTCCAGCACTGTGAACTGCAGTTTCCTCGCTTGAAGTCGATGCGGAGACACCAGAAGCAACAGATTGATTCTGCTTTTTATCGTCCTTGAACGACCCGCGTTTCTTCACCCGCAGAACCATTTTTCCATCGGCGGCAATCGAGAAGCGAGCTTCATCCTTCGGACACAGCTCAAGCTGTTGCTGTTGCGGGTGCGAGGTGTCCCAGAGTTCCACCAAACTATCAAGAGGCTTCTTAACATCCTCAAACGAGGAAACCAAGGACCGGAAGCGCGTGTCGAAATACTCTAGCAAGGCACGAAGCTCCATCTTAGCGTCCACTTTGAAGACCAGGTGCCTCTGGAACTTGCCAGACGAAAATTGGTGGAAGTAGTCCGTATCTTGGACGATGCTGCCGATTGAGAGCCCCTTGTACTTTAGTAGGCTTTCGCTAATAGCGCCGGGATCCACATACAAGCCCACCGTGAATCGATACTGGTGAGAGCCGTACGGTTCGTCGTATTCTTCTGGCGACACTGAAAACTGATGCGACCATGTCCCAAGCAGCGCACTGCCATCAACGACCAAGTCCCCGCTGAACAAAACGTTGCTGTCTCGGTCCACCATCGGGCCAAAATGAACCATGAGACTACGACTCTCGCGGCGCAGCATTTCAAGCTCCTGGTCGTCGTATTCAGCCCATTCATCTTTGGTTGACGGCTGCCGATGAATCTTAGGAGGACCAAGCTGGCTGTGCCTCTTGAATCGACTGCTTTTGCCTGACTTGGTCACAGAGTACCCCCCTCCTTCGTGGTTGTGGGACTGGTGATCTTTACCGATATGTTCAGCAGCACCGAAGAGATCTTCAGCCTCGCTATCATTTTCATCATCATCGTCGTCGTCATCTTCGTCGTCCGACTCGGAGTCTTCTTCATCACTATCGATATCCTGAATCCGTTCATGGAGACTGCCGAAGATTTCGTCTTGTGCATCGAGCACCTCCCCACCCCAAAGCGATGGCAAACGTTCGATCAGACCGCGCTTTGCATCATGCTGAATGGAGTTGCTGTCGAAGAAGAGCGCCTGAATGCATTTGCAAAGCGCGTGCGATGCGATCGGCGGGTACAATTGACCCCGCAGCCGGTATTCAAAGCGGTCGTCCTCGTGTATCCGCATGACCATGGACTCAGCTTTCTTCAGTGACTTCTCGATGAAACCGAGGAATGTGTGTACTGCTGCAGCATTGGGTCCCATGCGTGGGGCCAGCTCGTCCCGCAGCAGCGCAGTAAGGACCGATTTGGATACGCGCTTCCGTGCTGTCACCACAAAGCTCCGTCGGAACGTCGTGCGGAAGAGCAGGTGGTCGTAGAACTGCTGATCTCCGTACAAACTCTTGGCATCACGCCCATGGAACTTCTCCAGCTCCTTCGTGGCCGTTTCCGGGTCGATGTACATGCCCACAGCGAGAATACGCTCGTCCGTCCAGCCCATGCGTCGCACAACAGGGCCGACACCAACCAGCAAGTCCCCATTAGCCAGGCTGGGCGGGAACGTGATGCGCGAGTACATTTCCTTCAGCGGTCCGTAGGTCATCCTGGACTCCAGAATCGGGATCACATCTTCGCCAAAAGAGTCGCGCTTCATGCTGCCCCCGTGTTCGTTGTCCAGCATATTGTGCGCCATCACGGGGGTCGTCTGACCTCCTGCGTCCGCAAAGTCCCCACTGTCCATGGAGCTGCTCTGTTGCACGAGCAAATTGCTGGCACTGCTGTCGTGGTCCATGCCGTCGTCCCCCAAGTCCGGGATGGGCAGGTACGTGGGTCTGGCGCGTCGTTCCGCCTTGTTATCCGCCGGGGCCTGCTCCACGCTGGCGTGGAAGACGTCGCAGAACACGTCAATCCACTGGTGTCGCTCGCGCTCCGTCGCAGCGGCCAGCGTGAGCTTCGTGTCCTTGACGAAGAGCAGGAAGCCGAAGGGTTTGGGCTCGCTGCACATGCGGATGGTGATGGGCGTGTGCGGTGTGAGCGGGATGTCGCCCTTGCGGTTGCCCTTCTCGCTGAAGTACTGCAGCCGCGTGCGCTCGAGCACGAAGTCGCGCCACTTCCACGTGAACAGGCGGCGGTCGCGGCGCATGAGCTTGCCCAGCAGCAGCACGCCGCCGCTGCCGCGGGCCGACGCGGACGCGGACGCGACGCTGTGCGTGGGGGGCGTGGACGGGTTCATCTGCGGCGCGCTGAAGGCGCTGGACGAGGCTGCGAAGGACGTGGCCAGCAGGTCGAAGGCCGAGGCGGAAGCGCTAGTGGGCGCAGCGTCGCCTCCTTCCGAGCGCCTCATGTTCGTCGGGTCGTTGCGCGTGTAGCGTCGAGCGAAGGCGCAGGAGGACGACGAGCAGCTCCGGATGCCGGTGTGGCGTGGCAATCGGAGACTTGCTGACTGACTGTGAATGCAGTAATCCGATGGAAGTAGTGCTATGAAGTGACTTACTTCATAGCGGCGCTTACTTCTTTCGCTCAAATTTGAATTAGTATTCGGTATGGCGGGAGACGACGCTGCGCAGGTGCCGGCGGTGGCGGTGGAGGAGGAGGAGACGGCGCCGCTGCGCTACTCGTTCCTGGAGGTGAAGGAGGCGCAGCGCGTGTGCGGCGAGAAGATGAACGCGGCGGCGCTGAAGGAGTGCGGCTCGGCGTCTGCGGCCCAGCAGCAGATCTTCCGGGCGCACGTGAACGGCCTGTGCGCGACGGTGTTCGCGGCGGCGCTGAGGAAGTACAACCCGCAGGACAAACGTAGGAGTGGTGGTGGTGGTAGAGGAGTGAAGGTCCTTTTTGCTGATGTGGGTGGGTGTGGGTGTGGTGCAGAGGAGGTGGCCCCTGTGGACGAGGAGACGGCGGTTAAGCTGAAGGAGCTGGAGGCGAAGCTCAGAGAGAAGGAGTCGGCGGTCAAGAAGCTCCGGGAACGAGTAAGAGAGAGAGAGAGAGAGAGAGAGAGAAGAGTGATGGTCGTTTGCGGATTGGTGGCTGACCGGGGTTGTTACTGTAGGTGCCGAGGATGGCGGCGGCTAATGTCCGTCGAGAGCTCGCGAAGGCTCGGAAGCGCCACGCGGATGTGCTCGTGGCGTACGTGGAGCGTTCGTTGACGGTGGTTTTGATGGGGAAAGGAAACTGAACTCGGTGTTTGGGCATTGTAGGGAGCCGGAGACCACGGGAGATCTAGGTGCCGAGCTGACGGAAGAGCAGCTGGAGGCGCTGAGGACGGCCTACGTGAAGGTTTGGAGCTGCGTGGAGTTGATGTTGAGACGTAGTGGACTGATGACGGAGTGGTGCGTTTGCAGACGGCGTCTTCGGTCGCTACGACCAGTGCAAAGCTGTCGCAAGTCATGAGCCAGACGACCGAGACGATTAATATTGTACGGATAGGACGTGGGGTGCAAGCTAGGGGCACATGCTCATGTACGAGTTGTGCTGCATTGGGTTGTGGGTTGTTAGGTGGAGAAGGCGATGAAGCGGCCAAAGACCGAGGTCGATATTGCCATGGAGAACAGTCCCATCAAGGCGAGGGCCTTGCTGAACGAAGAGGTAAGCATCGTTGCATTCCTAGCAATAGATTGTTTTTCACCAGTCTGACACCCGCTCATTAAATTGTATTGTGACCACAGGAACGAAACAGTCTTCAGCAGCCGTCTCCGCTTCGCACACGTCTAGCGCTCGAGCTGAGCGCCTCCAAAAACGTGTAGTATATTGTTATTCATTCGCTTGTGCTGCGGTCTGGTCCTGATGGCACTCGGCAATAAACACATTTATTTTTTTGTCATACCGAAGCTGCCAGCAAGCACCTTGCCGGTTTTTGAACAAGCCCTCAGACTTCCTTCAAGCCGAATAGTCAGGCAGTAGCTGCCACTCTTCGTACGACTCACGATGATGATGTCGGGATCGTCGAGTCTTGTCCAGGAACTACATCGAAAGTGGTACAGGACTGGTACACAACTTCAACAAACGACATTTTGGATGCGTCATTCATTTAGGATGTTGCTTTACCGAACTCATTCAAGAAACTCTTGATATCTAACTCCTGGAGCAAGGAATCGGGCCTCGCCTCGAATGCCATACGTTCGTCAAGACTTTGAAGCGCAATTTTCACACATTCTTGAGGCTCCTCCAAAATCAATATTTCCATGTCTCCTTTCCTATTCTCCAATCTTTGGAGATCCGTGTCCAACGAAAGCACACGTCCATGACAGTTCGCTGCCAATGCTGTCTGTTCGCTCTGATGAGACCGAATCTGCCTGGAAAAGTAGCCATGAAAACGAGAGAGACGGTCTCCGTGATGGCTACACGAAGCTACATACGAAGTGGCACACTGTACCCGGTTGCACCCATCCACGTACGCACGCGACGGTCACTGCTGGAAGTACGCCATGGCCTTGGGTAGTTGCCGGATTTTCTCAAAGGGCGATGGAGTTGCTGCTGCTGTTGGCCCGATCATGACTCCGTCGGTTGTCGGGCACCATTTCACTTTTTGCGCACTCGAACGCACTTGTCCTCGGACAACAGACCAACTTCAACTTGCTGTCATGACCATCACCAAGGGCGTCACAAGCGAGTTGTTCGAGCAAGGCGCTGCCAACGAACCTCAATTGATCCGCATGGACCAATGCTTCTCCGGATCTAGCAACGTTGACAGTCGAAGGGCGTCGACGATCGGATGGTGGACCACCGAAGAGCACGAGAAGTTCCTCGAGGCTGTGACGCTGCACCCGTCTGGCCCATGGAAGAGAATTGCACGTCATATTGGCAGCAGAACACCTCGTCAAGTGATGACGCACGCTCAGAAGTACCGACAACGGATCAAGCATCGTGGCAACCGCAAGTCGCGTGGCAAAACCAAGAGTGCGTCATCGCAAGAGACGGACAGTGTTGCTGCCGAGATGGTGCCAGTCGAGGCCGACGCTGGCACTCCCAAGATCATCGGAGACGAGGAGCAAAAGCTGTGGCAAACGCTATTGCAACACGATATGCGTCTATCGGAGCCGCTGTCTCTCGTGTCGGTCGATGAGAGCGAGATGTCCGGACAACTCACGGAAGAGGTTTCAGTCCTGGACTTTTTGCTGCTGGATGAAGAGCAGCACCTCATGGCTCCTGCTGCTGCTATTCTGGAGCCAGTGAACCTGGACGGCGATGAGTTAATGGAGCTTCTTGTGGACTGCGCAATCGATTGGCCTACCGTGAGTTCCTCCAGCTATACATTTTTTTTGGAGTGAACGGCTCCGGTGCAGCTCTTGGTCCGGAAGTTCATAGCACGACCGTGAGGACGTACACGTGCAGCGGGTAGAAAAAGTTTACGCCCACCCTCCGCAATAGCGATTGTATGGGATATATTACCTTGGCATACTTCGTATCCGTTTGACTACAATATGCCCTCAATTAGCGCGGGACAACCACCATTCGATGCGCAAATCAATCTTCTTTCGCCTGGGGGCTCGCTAAGGCCTAATTGGTTGAATCCGCTAAGATTCCGCCAATCACCACGACGGGTGTCAATGCATGCAACAAATCGTTTATACTTCATTCTTGTATTGATTTGTAAATGTTGCACGAATGTTGCTCGAGTAGCGAACAGGCTGCCGTCTGCTTCTTCATTTCACTCTTCCTTTTGCTTTGCATGGTGGCAATGTCTCGCACGGCAAGGTGCCAATATATGCAAGGCATGGAATGGTGGTTGTCCCGCGCTAATTGAGGGCATATTGTAGTCAAACGGGTACGAAGTATGCCAAGGTAATATATCCCATACAATCGCTGTTGCGGAGGGTGGGCGTAAACTTTTTCTACCCGCTGTAGTTTGTGTGGTGTTTAGCAGCAGTGAAAATAAAATAATAGCGCAATGAAATACTTAGTGTGCTTGTGGAATAATTTTCACGATCAAGCGACTTAGGAGCTTGATGCTCGTTGTCTCGAAAAAATGAAGCACGCTCACCGTGGACTTGCGTTGTCGAAAATGATGCATTGATAGGATCCGAAAGCTTCGCTCAACGTTTGCTTTCAATCACTCTTGGACCCGATGTCGCTTCTCAACAGCAGCCTTGTACAAAGATCCTTGCTCGTTCTTCAGATTTGATTTTCAACTGAGTGTATTGGCATTTGTCAGCATTTCACTCCGTAGATCATCACGTCACTAACTGCCAATACTCCGCAATTTGTTTGTGGACCAGACGGGTACAACTAGGAATATTTCATGCTCATCAATACCCCCGTGATGTACCTAACGGAGCTCCAGTCGAGGGCAGAGCTGTTGTCATTCCTTGCATGCTCCTCTCAGTGTTGTACCCATCTTGATGCTCGGGATGTAGTGGTGGCAGTACAATCGACTGTGTTCCCGTGTCAACAGACAACGAGGTGTCGAAACCACAAATCTCCATGGTAGCATTTGTCCTGAACACTTGACGGCAATGTCATCGACCCATGATGACGATACATACTGCTCTGATTCAGGTTGAGTAACTCAGGGCAATTTACGAAGTGAAGTCTATATCGACGATTGTTCGCACCAGCAAGTCTAACTGATATGAATGACCCTCACAAAGGCGAGCACAAGTCCGCTTGTTAGTCATGACGGTTCTTCGGAGGCTGATGCCTACGAGCTCATGCAACTTCTTTCGAGCCCCCAAAGATGACTGGTTTGGCTTAACACGTCCAGCACGGAGTTGCGAACATTCCGTAATAGCCAGCACTTCGTGCTGCCAGTGGTTGATGCACAAAGTCCTCACAGATAGGATGGACATATTGCGTGTGCTGTTTCGACGGTGGCGATATCACCATGTCTTGATTATACTTACCCTGTTGCGATAGCAACTTCATTCGTAGAGTCTCCGTTGTCCGAAGCGACGCTTTCGCGTACAGGTTCTTCCTTCACTCCAACCCCATGGCGCGTTCTCATCACAAGCAGAGACCGAACCAAGAGACAGCAGCAACTTGTCGGCGGCGCGCTAATGGCTGCGCAATTTTCCTGGGGCTTTGGGGCTTGATACTGGCGCTGGATGTGTGGCTAACCGAGGGGGCGGAGGTTATCCTGCCCATGGTGCGATTCGTGCTATCGTACCCGACCCGATTCCTGGCATTCTACGAGCCGAAAGTGATGGAAGTGGTGGCGCTAGTGAATGATGCCGTGGAGAGAATGGCGATTTCAGACCAAGTGAGCGGCGCATGGGACTTTACCACGGCGCTGGTCACGCTGGTGTGCGTGCATCAGGCTATTGAGTCAGCTAGAACGACAGTCGCGACTCGGCTAAGGTCTTCTGTCGACACTGGAGTCAATCAACCCGCTAACAACTAAGAGATGTCACTTTTTCTTGGTAGTATTTCAGAATAATTGTCCTTCAGGTCCTTCGTAGCCTTCACGTAACGTAATGTTTCACGAGATAATTCACCCTTTCTTACTCCTCGATCAACGCTCCGCCCCGGTAAATCTGCAGGATCAGCCCCATGATCACAAAGGCCAACGAGATGAAGGCGTAGGCCACGAGCACGATGAGCGAGCTCGGAACAGGCTTCATCAGCATCAGCGCTATCTTCAACGCGGAGTTGTTGTACGGCATGTACCGCTGCGGCGCGTCCATCATCGCGTACTTGATCAGCACACTCTTTTTGTGTGAGAACGCATCGAACGAGTGTTTGCCGTGGTACGAGCCCATTCCAGACGCCCCCACGCCACCAAAGGGCAAGTTGAAATTCACTGACTGCACGATGCTGTCGTTCACGCACGCGCTGCCGGAACTCGTCTCCGCCAGGACTCGCGTGCGAACCTTGAAATCCGACGAGTACAAGTAGAGCGCCAGCGGCTTCTCGCGGTCGTTCACAAAGTCAATCGCCTCATCCAGCGAGTCGTAGTACACGACAGGCAGGAGGGGGCTGAATACCTCTTCCTGCATGACCGCACTGCGGGTGAAGGCGTCCATGTCCTTCTTGAAATTGAGCAGCGTCGGCGCCACGAACTGATCCTCTCGGTCCTTCTTGCCCCCGACCACGATATACTCGGAATCTTCCTCTAAGAACGCAGCAACGCGGTCGAAGAACTTGTGCGTGATGAGTCGCCCGTACGACGCGCTCTTCTGCGGGTCTTGTCCGAAGAACGCCGTGATCTCTTTCTCAATCGCGGCAACCAATGCGTCGCCAATCTTGGCACTCACCATCACGTAGTCCGGGCGCAGACACGTCTGTCCAGCGTTCAGGAACGCCGCCCAGGCGATGCGTCGCGCCGTGACCGCGATATCGCACGTCTCATCCACAAGCGTCGGAGACTTGCCGCCGAGCTCCAGGATCGTCGGCGTGAGGGTCTTGGCCGCGGCTTCCGCCACTAGTTTGCCAATGGTGACGCCTCCCGTGCACAATATCAAGTCGAACTTGTGCTGCAGCGTGGCCTGCGTGGCCGGGATGCCGCCGTGCACCACGCGCACGAAGCGCGGGTCCATGTACGTCGCCACGAGCTTGAGCAGCAGCTCGCTCGTGTGCACGCACGTGTCGTCGCTCGGCAGGCGCAACAGGACGCAGTTGCCGGCGCTCAGAGCGCCGACCAGCGGCAACAACGACAGCTGCACCGGGTAGTTCCACGTGGACAGCACGCACACGACGCCCAGCGGCTCGCGCTGCACGTAGGAGCGGCCCGGCAGGTTGGCCACGTTGGTCCACACGCGCTCGGGCGCCGCCCAGTTCCCCAGCTCCTCCTCGTGCAGCGAGATCTCGCCGCGGACAGGCGCTAGCTCGGCGACGAGCGTCTCGCCCGGTGGCTTGCGCAGGTCCTGGAACAGCGCGTCCTGCAGCTCGCGCACGTTCTCGTTCACCAGGCGCCGCAGCTGCTTGAGCTGGGCGAGGCGCGTCTCGACGTGGCGTGTGGCGCCGCTGCGGAAGGACGCGCGTAGCGCCTGCACCGCGGCGGCGACGGCGGCGGGGGCCGTGGGGGCAACGCGCGTGGAGCTGTCGGCCATGGCGCGGCAAGTCGAGATGTGCGGTCGAGGAGCCCCCGATACTTCAACCACGTCAGCATTTGGTGTATCTCGTTAGTCGCGTGGTCCGGCCCGAGAAAGCAAAGGCCAAGCATTAGAGAGGAACGACGCGGCGTTTGTCCTATTGGGGCGAGGCTGCTGGAGCTGTACAGCTCTGGCTAGTGCAGGTGTCCACTACATGTACTCGGGTTCTCAAGTGGAACGCCTGCATTATCAAGCAGGGCAGCCGAAAAACTAAAGTGGTGGTGCAATTATTGCGATAGATTTGAATCAATAATCTATTGTTGGATCCTGACTCAGGCCTTAGCCTCTGCAAGGCGAACCGCAACCAGAGTCAATGCTGTTTCTGCGCCAGAATGCACTAGTGATAGCGCGGAGTAACCAATAATCGTATTGGCGCTGCATCAACCAATGCTAAGCGTCTCCCTCGGTGAATGTCATTGGAATATCGTATTGTGGCTAGGTTGAATTATCTATTTCTTCGGGTGGCTTGCAATGGCCCTTGAAAACCAGGGATCATGACGACAGCGCTGGCCAAAGAGCCGTTGGTCCAGCAAGCGCACGGGAGCAAACTTGCTTCCGATCCGAAATAGAGAACGTCGGGCACAATCTACAAAGAAGACTGCTACTTCCTACTTCTATAGAGCCTGCAGCAGAGTGAGCAGCTCACATGTCCAGCGATGCACTTCAAGTGCCCACCACACACGAGACCTGCACCAAGCAGGTCTCCACGCCGCTACAAATTTCCTGAAAATCATAGCGAAATTTCTTCTCTCCTTTCCACTTGCCAAAAATAGCTTCAGCGCCACGGTGTATTTTGGGAAAGCCAAGGAGAATTGTTCTCTATCTTTGGCTCCATCGCCGTAGCTCGTCGCTCTGCGCCGCTCACTTCGCCCCTCGCCATGAACCCCAGCAACCCGTTCCAGGACCCGTCCGTGCTGCGCGCGCAGTCGCCGGCCACGTCTGGCATGACCTTCTCGGCCATGGCGCCGCCTGCGCCCGTGGCGCCCGTGGGCGGCGGCGCCGCGCCGTCCTCGTACCAGGCGGCGGCCGCCGTGGCGCGCCCGAACCTGATGGACGAGATCGGCGCGCAGATCAAGGCCACCAACAGCCAGACGATCATCAAGGTCATGCGCGTGCTGAACCTGGTGCTGGCCTCGGCCACCATCGCGGTGGGCGTGCTCGCTTGGATCTTCGGCCAGGTCGACACCTTCCAGAGGGTCATCGCGGGCATCTACATCATGTACGCGGTAGCAGTCGAGTGAGCGGGACAGCAAGCAGACGGACTGACTGGCTGGTGTGTTGTTGCTGTTGTTGCAGTATGTTTGGCGCGCTGCTGCTGGCGTTCGAGCTGCGGACGGAGAAGATCGACGTGATCCTGCGCAAGAACTTTGGCTTCATGTATGGCAACAAGACGCGCACCATGTTCCTCGTCTTGTGAGTTGCCTCCTGGTGGTTTGGGAGTGATACTGGGGAGACTGACGCTTGTGTTGGGACCTTTTGTAGTATTGCGATCTGGCCGCTGTCGATGGGCAACTTCTGGCTCACGATTATGGACGCTGTGCTGCTCTTCCTCAACGCCTTCTTCAACTACTTTGTCATCTCGCAGCACCCAGCGTTCTCGACCGTGCCGCCCGTGTACGACCCCAACCAGCCGCAGCAGCAGGCTGGCTACGCGCCCCCGCCGCACATGAACGTGTAGGCAGACCAGCAACAGCCCGAGTCGTGAACCACTGGCTGTTAACCAGCACTCTAAGTTTTTATTTCCAAGTATCTTCCCATGCAAAAAGCTCCTTCCAACCTCTTCCTTCATCCGGTCGAGCGAAATGATCTCTTCATTTGTGCACTGCAGCCATCTCGCTTCCAAAATAGCTACTTTTGTCTACTTAGTATTTCCACTTAAGTCATCATTCAGTCTTAACGCACCATAGTTCGTCGACTTACCACCCTGCATGTCCCAAAGTCGACGGTAGCCCCAACCACCGACCAAAGACCAAGCACACGCTAATGCAGGAGACCGGCGGGGGGATGGCGACGTCCGCGACCTCGGGGCGCAGCAAGCTGGAGCGCAAGAAGGACCGACTCAACCGCCGGAAGATCGCGGCCGAAGCGGAGCGCGATGCAGTGGCTCGGGAGCAGGAGGCGGCGCGCGTGGCCGCCATCAGCCGCAGCCGTCTGCGGCGTCTTCCGCCGTGGCTGCCCACGCTGCCGTCCACCAACGCGCAGGACGCCGCCGTGCTCAAAGACCTCAACGACGTATCGCGGTCCGTGGCGCTCCGCGTGGGCGAGGAGATGACGCGCTACTGCGCCCACACGCAGCGCGTGGTGGACGCCGCGCGCCAACACATCGACGCGGCCATCGCCCACATCGCCGAGGGCGTGCACAAGATCTGGCCGCAGGCGTCGGTCACGTGCTTCGGCTCGTACTCGACGGGCCTCTGGCTGCCGTCCAGCGACGTGGACGTGGTGGTCATGGGGCTCTCCAATGCGGAGGACCGAGACGTCCCTACCCGGTTCGTTCCCGACGGAGTGAAGGAGCTCGAGCAATTGGCGAGGCAGTTGCGGCCGCAGAAGACGTGGGTGCAACGCGTGGACGTGGTGAGGGGCGCCAAGGTGCCGGTGGCTAAACTGATTCTGCGGCGTGGCAGTCAGAAGGACGGAGAGTGCTCGGCGCTGCTGCGGGTGGACATTTCGATCGAGAACGTGCAGACGAGTCACGGAATGGATGCCAGCAAGCTGGTGCGCCAGTACGTGAGCGACCTGTCCAGGTTGAAGCCGCTGCTGATGGTGTTGAGGCAGTTCTTGAGGGAGAAGGCTCTGAATAGCGCGTTTACGGGAGGGTTGAGCTCGTACGCGGTGACGCTGCTGGCGGTGTTTATGATGGAGATGCAGAGACATCAGGAGGAGGAGGAGGAAGAGCAGGACAATGGCGAGAAGGAGACACCTGAAGAAAGAGGCGCGAGGAAACTTGGACAGGTGCTGCTGGATTTCTTGGAGTATTACGGCACGTCGTTCGACTACTTCACCACCGGACTGTCGCTCAAACCGGAGGCGTTTGGCGCGTACCCGCTAGCAGCACACTTGTCAATCACAAACGGTTTGCCGATGATGCCACAGCTTGTGATTGACGACCCAGTGTACAAGAACGGACAGCATAACGCAGCTGCAGGGGCGTTTGCTCTCGCACGAGTGGTGGCCGCGCTAGAAAATGGCTACTTTGCGCTATGGTATCATCGGCCCACCCAGTTCACCCCGACACCATTGTGTCAATTGCTGCACTGGTCAGGGCACCAGTCTCGCGACGTAGGTAACCCGTCCGTGACTGTTTCCACCAAGCGATAAGGTAATCCAAGCGTCATGTTCATGCCAAGGATCAACGAGAGGAAGCAATGAAGCGGAGGATGATCAAGCACTGTACAGTCCGCAGACTCGAAGTCTAGCAACAGTGATGCCGTCGCAGTACAGTAGTAGAGGTGGCCGGCAAAATAGAGAACAGGGGTCGCAAAAGACTGTCCATAGTAGACATGCTGTTCTAATTGCTTTCTCTTACGACACGTGACTGCACCGTCAAGTGGGTAAATGGCTACAGTATTCCTCTAGCTACTGATCTCCTCCGCGGTGTCAGCGGCACGCTGCTCCTCCAGAAGCTGCTGCTGGCGCTCAATCTCCTCATAGTCGATGTTGGCCAGAACGTAGATGATGATCAGCGAGATCACCGTCATCTTAAGGAGCTGGCGCACGTCCTTGAACGTCAAAGCGCGCATGGAGGCGATGAAGATCTTGGGCGCGAACACCAGCAGACAGAACTGGTCCCAGGCGAAAGCGCCAAGCACCTCGAGGGTAAGCAGTCCAGTGAGAATGCGTGTGAAGCGCGGGTCCGGCATCGGCACGATCTGCAGCACCTTGTTGAACATGGGCATACGCTCCGTGCACAACAGGAAGACGCCAACGATACTGATGCCGAGCGAATACAGAAGACCCGGGTTCTCCGTCATAGGCTTCATAAACGGTCGGCCCTTGTAGTTCACCGCGCACACACTCACCGTCTGCACGCCATTGATAAGGAAGATGACCGTGCTCATGACGCTTGGCTGGAACTCACCAGGCTTCGAGTGCGTGATGTCGCCTTCGGGCGTGTACTCCTTCGCGAGGTTCGTGAGATAGATCATGCACCCCAGGTGCAGCGCGAACTGGCCAGCAAGACTCGAGAAGAGCGCCGGGTGGAAAATGGACGTCAGCGGGCGCACAGGAGACAGCTTGTCGAGCGGGGTCGCACGGCTCAGCGTGATACTGGCAACGGTCGAGATCATGCCCAGTGCCATCATCTGCGAGTTGGCCCACTTGACCTTGTCGAGGTACAGCACTGACAGCGAGTACGAGCTGATGAGGCAGTTCACGGCCAGAATCTGGTACATCTGCATCGTCGTCACAAGCGCACAGCGACCCTGGCGAATGATATCGACGCAGCCCTTGATAGAAGGAGCGCGAGAAGTGAAAGGCGAAGCGATTGACGCGTCACCAAGCTTCACCATCGGAAGCTCACCATCGTCAAAGTCGTCCATGTACTGCGCCATGGCAGCGTTGTTGGCAAAGTTCGCAAAGCCCTTCGAGCCCGTACGCTCCATCTGCAGCTTCTTTTTTTCCTCAGCCTCTCGCTTGGCGAATGCAGCAATAGCCTTCATACGCGCAAACGACTCGCCGCGAGCCTGACGCTCACGCACGTCAGCCTCCAACCCTTCCTGCTTCCTTTTCATCTCAGCCATTTGCTCCTCCTTAGTAAGAACCTTCAGTTTCGGATTCTTCTTGACCAAAGCCTGCTGTTTCTTCTTGATCGTCTCCATGGCCTTCTTCTTCTGTTCGCTCAGAATGAGCTCGACATAGTCCTGCTTCACTTTGCAGTGCGCCGTGTTCACGTTTTGCTGCGCCAGACGCTTCTTCAGCGCTGACACGTGCAGCTTCAGCAGGTCCTCGCGCGTGCTGACGGTGGCCACGTTACCCTTCTGGTACTTTGCCAGGCCCGTCACACTCTTGTCAGCATTTGCCGATCCAAATCCGCCAAGCAGTGCCACGCCAATGTGAGCCTGCTTCAGAGCACCCACATCGTTACCACCGTCACCGCACATAAGAGTGTGATGACCGTGCGTCTTCAGCAAGGTCAGCACCTTCTCCTTCAGTTCCGGCATCATACGCGCATACACGCGAATGTGGTTCAGGTTCTTCCAAATAACATCATCGACTTCTCCTGCAGCAACGAGCGTCTTGCCATTCACACACAGGTCATACTTCTTCACCAAGATCTTAATGTCGCCACTCGTGTACGGCGCCAAAACCGAGTCATCATCAGCGCTCGTCCACTTGAGGGGGTCGCTTGGCGACGAGCTCTCGCTCAGAATAAGAGCCGGACGAGTAACAATGCCGACCTCCTTCGATACGTGAACAGCAGTCAGCGTAGCATCACCTGTGATCATCGAGACCTCGTGCGAGCTGTCCTTCAGCACCTTCAGAATATCACTACTGTCCTTGCGAACTAGGCATTGGAACACAGCAAAGCCTGCAAAGCGCAGATCACTTTCGGCCCAAGAGCGAGGCTGCTGGGCAACCTCAGCCTCTGATGGGCGACCATTAATGTCCTTGTACGCGAGGGCAAGCACGCGCATTCCACGGCGAGCGAGACTCTGGTAAGTAGGCCAGAACCACGCCGGGATACTTTCAGGCCGCATCAGCTTAGCAACAGCCTCCGGGCTTCCTTTCACGAGCGAGCGCACACGCACGCCCTTGTCACCCAAGTGCACCTTGGCGACAACGCTCATTCGCTGCAGCTTGGACGCAAAGTGGTGGCGATGCATGATTTGCACGAACACATCCTTCTGGTTAATGCCTTGGCCCCATCGACGCTCGCTCGCACGCTCGAGGTCCTTCTTCGCCTGGCACTGGCGAGTGGCAGCGTCGTACGAAAAGTCGATAGCACGAATCGAGGCCTCTTCCACCGGATCACCGATCATTTTGCCATCAATCTGAACCAGGGACTGGCAGCCAGCAAGGACCAACGTCGCGTCCAAGTTAGCCGCAATCATCGGCACATGGCCGAGGACGTTGTCCTTCGGAGCAGCAGGGGCGGACGTGGTGGTATCTTCGCAGACCACACCAACGGCAGTGAGCTGGTCCGTAGTCAGAGTACCCGTCTTGTCGAACAAGCAAATGTCCACCTTACCAGCCAGCGAGATACGGAAAGGCTCTGTACAGAAGATGGATAGCTTCACCAGGTTCAGAAGTGCCGAGTTCACCGCCATAGCCGTTTGCATCGGCAGCTCAGCCGGAATCACGCTAGTGATAATGAGAACGCAACGCAGGAGCAGATCGAACGTGATCTTGCCCTTCTGGGCAATACCGTGGCGCAGCACGTAGCCCGAAGAGAGCAAGGCGAAGATCAGCAGCAAGAATGCAAGACCGTAGGCATCCCACGAGCTACCCGTGACCTTGCCGCTCGAGAACTCGATCATGCGCACCAGCTTGCCCTGCGATGAGCTAAAGCCCGTGCGCAGCACGTACGCAGTGCAACCCTCGTCGGGAGAGTGAGGAATCCTTGGAGCCGGATTCGCTCCAGGCTGTCCTTCGCTTGAAGTATCCGCCTGCATCACAGTAGTTCCGCCAAAGAGCACATGCACCTTGTGGCCAGATTTCATGTCAAGCTGCTCCGCGAGGTCCTCAGGGCTCATCTTCGTGCCAATAGCCTCCTTCATCTGCGGGACACTCTCACCAGTCAAAGTAGCCTCGTTCAGGACAGCGGAGCCATCGAGCAGCAAGCAGTCGCAGGGCACCATGTTGTCGTGATCACCATCCGTTTCACGCTTCACCGAGATGACATCACCGGGTACCAGTAGGTCCGAGCTCAACTTCTTCCACGTCTTCTCGCGGTACACGTAAAGCTCTCGCGCCTTGTTGCCCATGCCACGCAGCGTCTGCAGGTTCTTGAGACGGCTCATAACAGTGACACCCTCGAACATAAGAATCATACCCAGCGTGAACAGCGAGTACTGCCAATACTCGTCCAGCATGTAGAGGCAAACGCTAAAGATCTGGAAAACAGTAAGCGGCTCCAGCAGCTGCTGCTTGAACATGTCCACGAAGTTCGGTTGAGGGATGCTGAACTCGTTCTTGCCGTGCAGGTCCAGCTGCGCCTCAATTTCATGCTCCGAGCTCAGACCACGCGACTCTTGGTAAAACTTCACCACCTCCGTCGTCGGCGCCTTCAGCTTTCGGAACAGCACACCGCCCTTGTCGCCGGCTTCTTCTTCCGCGACGTACTTGTGCTTTTGGAACAGGAAGTACGGGCGTCCAGCGGACGTGCCATCATCGTGCTTGGGGCGAACGATGTCGACGATGCAGCTCTTGCCCTTGAAGGAGCGCGGCACCACCATCACGAACGTCGCCTCATCCAGCGAAGTCACGGGCGTGTACTTGATGAACGCCTTAACCCGCACGGACCAGATCTGGAAGAGCAGCATGAGGCCGTGGGTCATGACCGTGCCCAGCAGGTAGAGCAGGGGAACGATACCAGGCAGGAAAGGGTTGGGCAAAGGAGGACCCTCCTCGTCCTGCTCCAGCATTGCCGTGTAGTTGATCGTGGGCGCGGCCCCTGCAGCCTCACGCACACTGCCTTGGGACAGCATGGCGGCGGCCAGGCCTCCGTCCTCCCCGGGGGTAGCGACGTCCACGGATCCGGGGATCGTAAGCCCCTGCTCCTCCAGCTCCCTCATGGCCTGAGCGTAGGGATCACCGAGCGTCAGGAAGCAGTGGTACAGCGAGTACGCGTAGAAGAACAAGAAGGGGATGTGCTCCAGGCCGTAGCCCAGGTTCATGGGGTTCACGCGGCGCCGGTGCAGCGACAGCTTGCGGATGGACTTGCCCGTCCATTGCGGGGGTGCGTCGGGTTTCCCCATCGTCGGTTCTTCGCTCGTCTGCGGCTCGGAGAGGGCTGCAAGGAGGGGGCAAGATACGCGTGTGAGTGGACCGGGTGACTTTGGAGACGGATTGTGAGGCTTGTACAGCGAGTTGCGGGGTGGAACAACGTGCTGCACAAGCCCCTGCGTGTGGGGAACGGACCAAGGCGGCTTGGAGGATGAGAGCGGGGCTACGACACGCACCTGACGTCGACGGACACCGCGCTTCACCTGCTCTAGTCGAGTGCGAGAATGCGCGCTCTCACACGTGGCTCACACGAAGGGAATGACGGATGGCACTCCTCGGAGGAGTGACGTATTTATACCTTGCTAAAACCGATATCGCCTTCATTTCGTTGGACCCCGCTAAATCCGATATCGTTTTACTAACCAAGAAGATGCTCATGTTGAAGGTGCACCACCACAATCGGCTTCATCGTTGGGACGCAGCTCGTCGCTCTCCGATGGCGGAAGTTCTCACCGTCGTCTCGGCCGTGTGTCGCTCGCACGAGCAGATCGAGGCACTGGACCACGTGGCGCAACTGCTATCGGGCTACGTCGACACGTCCGCGGACTGGACGATGCTGCGCGCAGTCGAACGCGGCTTCGTGCACTTAGCGCAGCGTCTTCTCCGAGCGGATTCTGGTCACCCGCTAGCCAAGTTGGCAGCGATTCGAAGCGCCATTCGAGTGGCGGCCGGCGGAGGGCAAGCGGAGGTGATGAGGGCACTGACGGATTGTTACCCGCAGGCGGTTCTCGACGAGGTCGCGGTCAAGCAAGCGGCGATGATCGGCCGGCTAGACATGCTCCGGTGGATGCACGGAAGGATGCGAACGGTGTGCTCTGGTCTGGACAAGCTGTGCAAGTTGTTGTACTCGTCGGATGTCATTGCGTTGGCGGCGGGGGAAGGTCATCTGGAGGTTGTCAAGTGGCTCGTGGAGGCGAGAGGAGGGGAATGTTCGGCGGCTCCGCTGCACCAAGCGGCGCGGCGTGGACAGTTGGCGGTGGTGGAGTGGCTGTATGAGCACTCTGGGTGCATTATCCTGCCTCGCGCTCTGGATGAAGCGTCAGCTTGTGGCCATTTGGAGGTGGTCAAGTTCTTGCATGGAGGAGGAGGACGGAACGGCTGCAAGAGTAAATGCACGACCATGGCCATGACCGGGGCCGCAATGAACGGACACTTGGATGTCGTCAAGTGGCTTCACAAGAACCGGGACGAGGGATGCAGTACTGACGCACTCGATGGCGCCGCAAGTAATGACCACTTTGAGGTCGTTCGGTGGTTACACGAGAACAGGAGCGAAGGCTGCTCCACTCAAGCGATGATTGGCGCCGCGAGAGGAGGCCACTTGCGCATTGTGGAGTTCCTACATAAACACCGTGTTGAAGGATGTACGCACAGTGCCATCGATTTGGCTGCTCGTGAAAACCACCTCGACATCGTCCAGTTTTTACATGCCAACCGCACTGAAGGATGCTCGCGACGGGCCATCGACGAAGCTTCGAAGCGCGGTCAGCTGAGAATGGTGCGGTGGCTTCATTCAAACCGCTCCGAGGGCGGCAGCCGAATGGCGATGGATGCTGCAGCGACACTTTCTCTCGATGTTGTAAAGTTCTTGCACTTCAATCGACTCGAAGGATGCACTGTTGCTGCCATAGACGGCGCCTCAGAGCACAATAGGCTGGACATTGTGCAGTGGCTTGATGGAAATCGCGACGAAGAGTGTTCGACGCGAGCAATGGACCTAGCTTCGAGGAATGGCCACCTTCAAATGGTGCAGTGGCTTCACGAAAATCGTGCAGAGGGCTGTTCGACCGACGCCATAGATGGAGCAGCTGAAGGAGGCCATCTAGAAGTTGTCAAGTTCTTACACGCGAATCGTGGAGAGGGATGCACGACGTTCGCGATGAGCGCGGCGGCAAGGAACGGTCATCTCGCTACTGTGAAGTGGTTACACGAAAACCGTCGGGAAGGGTGCACTGCGGCAGCTGTGGATGGCGCGGCAGCTAATGGGCACTTGGATGTCGTGCAATTTCTCCACGACAACCGCACGGAGGGGTATACAACGCGCGCGATCGATGCTGTCGCAGCGCGCGGCGACCTCGTCATGCTGGAGTGGCTCCGACAGCACCCTCGCGCAGGCTGCAGTGCTCAGGCGTCTCTTTTTGCTATCGCGCACGACCACGTCGAAGTCTTGCACTGGCTACGAGATCATTTTCCCAGCATGTTGGCCAGCCCGGAAGATCTCTACGGCACCGCACAGTACTATGGCCGAGTTCACATGCTGGCATTTCTCCAGGATCAATGGATGCTCGGGGGTTAATTGGCAGCGTGCCAAGCCACAATAGTGTTAGTTTTTCTTAGTGTAAGTTTAAGTTGTTGACAAGAATGAAGCTATGAGCAATTCAATCTACTTGGGACAATGCAAACATGTACGCAAACAAAAAGCAAAGCTGCGGGTGTCAGGGCGCTAGAACTGCAGAGGCTCTAGGTCAGCATGCGGCAGAGTCATGTCCACGCTGTCGAACATGGGATCAGTGTCGAGCTGTGCGAGAAACTCGTAGTCCACGTCAAAGAGCGGAAAGTGTCCGTACGATGGCGGCTCGTCCGCGAAGGGCGCAGGAAGCACACAGATGTTAGCTTCAACTTGCATTTCGCCAGTCGCAACAGCTGGCGGCATTGGCATTGACATCGGCGAGACCACCACTGACAGCACTTTGCCAGTCTGCGTCTCCTTCGAGGCGGTATGAGGCGCCTCCGCTGGCTCAACGTCAGGCGTGGCCTCCCGCCGCTGTAGCCGCTGTCGGTACTTCTGCGCGTGCGTCATGACCTGACGCGGCGTGCGAGTGCCGACGTGCTGTGCGACGCGCTTCCACGGGCCCGATGGGTACAAATCCAGGGCCTCGAGGAACAAGCGGTGCTCCTCAACCGTCCACGTGCCGAGCGCAAAGGGCGAAGCCGCCGCCGTCGACGTCTTCGCCGGCTGTGGCGCAGCGTGGCGCTTCTGGTCCATGCGGATCACTTGCAGTCGGTTCGTCTTCTTGAACAGCTGACGACGCGTCGACTCTGTGATGGTCATGGGCGGCAGCGTTCACGCGGCCGAGGTTAGCGTGACAATGTTAGCAGCGACCGACCGAGAAGCGCTTGAGTCGAGCGAGACTGGAGCAGTGTGTCCGACCGAGCAAATTGCCGAATGACCAGCTTTCTGAGCCCGCGCCTCAAGTCGCGCGAGGGGGTGTGAAGTGGGACTTTCCGCATATACGACTCAGTATGCGCCGCTAGCTCCAGGGAACTTTCCGCCACGCGCGACTTGTTTCTCGGACAGCGGAGCCCCTGGCAGTACAATTTCCTTTAGCGTCGGCCCTTGCGTCCGAACAACTTGTCGCTTTGCAGCATGGCTTCAAACGGCTCAGGACTTCTTCGACGATCGCCATCGAGTTCAATGTGTTCAATGTATGTAATGCACGACGATCGCCATGGCAGCATGCTACTTCCTGCTTTGCCATGCTCCATTCGCCCTAGAAAACACACTCAACCGCTCGTCGAACAATTGAATACTTCCAGCACTACGACACACAAGCCTATTTCGGGTCCGGTACACGGGATCAGATAGCGGGGCGTCTGTCCCTCTTTGGATCCCTCTGCATTTACACGGCACTTCGACAATAGCTGGTCCCTTTGCCTTCGTCGCTGCGGAAAATGGCAAACGTGGTGGGCGCACAGGTCGCGGAAGTACATCTTTCTTCGTCGTCTGCAGCGCCGCCTGTAGACTCTAGACGTGAACACAGCAGCGGGGGGCGTCGACGCTCGGCCGGCGGACACAGCACCACCTACGCCCAGACATGGGCGGAAGATGTGCGAAATTACCATGTACGTGTGTATGTGTATGACTACAAAGACTTTGGTGATCGTAACATTGTACGGGTGGCCGTATGAAGGCAGCGAAATCGGTTCTTCCGTGGCTGCCTGAGCAGCAGAAACCCGTGACACACGTGACGCGCCAAGAGAAATCGCGCGAGGAACGGGAATACGACGTTGTACTTGGGCGCTTTCGCGACGAAGATAAAGAGCGGGGATACCAGCAGCGCGAAGGCCTGGAGATCAAACGCAATCTCGAGAAGGGACAGGTAAATAAATGACTGACTCGGTAGCATTCACATCCGTCTTGGAAGATTCTAGCACTCACCTCGCGTTATTTTGGTGGTTTTACTCTCCAGGCAAAGCAGCTTCGGACGATACAACGATTTCACTTGATCAACAACGCGCCGATGTATCCTGGAGCAAAAGACCCAACGGACAAGCAACCGGTGGCACACCCGTATCGGAAGAAGAGCGCTGCCGACTACAACATCGTTACAAATATTCCTCACAACGGCACAAGTGCGCCTGCACCAGCAACGAGTGGCTCTCCTTCTCACAAACCTTACCGAGAGTTCAACATCCTCACCAACAAGTACGCACCCTGTACCATCGTGGAATATTTTGTGTTGAAGCTCGCGAGATCTGACTATTTGAGCTATTTCCTCGCTCGCGAAGGTACCATGACCGCCACGACGACCGCTTTGGGCAGGAAGCAGCGCAGGCCAAACGGATAGCAGCCCACAAGTACTTCAAGACTCGAACATTCGACCCGGTTCGTATCACATACGTGGACGAGGATCGAGAGAAGGAATTCCTTACTCGCAGGCACGACGATCAACAAATCCACGGTAAAGATCGTGTGCTATTGCTGCCTCCGCGAGAACAGTTCTCGGAGGGTCGGCTCTACAACATCCTCAACCAGCGTGTCATCAACTCGCCAAAGCTGGCAACCATGAACGAGAAAGACCAACGCGCACTCAACAAGATCAAGAAGACTGCATACGAGACGAAAATGCGCGAGGTGGGAGAGAACCAGCAAGCTCGGGACACAGACCTCTGCCTCAATCGCTACGCTCACGAACGCCATATTGAGAGTCACGTTCACGGATACGATGTGCTCTCCAACCAGTCGTATGCGGGCCGAGACGCCAAGCCCATTGCCCATCCAAAAACACACGCAGCTCTCAGCGCTTGGCAAACCATTGAAAGTGGTATGTTAGCCAACAACAAAGTTGCTCTAACATCTCCTTCGACCTCGACTGTAGTTCACAATGCAAGGCCACCTTCAAACCCCCAAGTCGTTCGCGACATACACACTGGCGTGACAAAGCCCAACATCCTCATCGTCGAGCAGTCTTCTGGTACAATTGAGGTACTGTCAGCTCTCGTACCACCAGCTCGTAGGCCTTACTCTGAACGTGATCTAACGGTTCGTTTCTCTGATTTGTACACTAGCAGACTTTGAAGCAGCCTCCATCTCGCACTCAGCCTTCGCTACCCTCCACTGATGCACGAGTTCGAACTGGTGGGTTTGGAAACGTGTGAAGAACGCAAGACGGACACTTGATCATGATAATTATTCATCACCTAGGTAAGCAAACTAGGATAAAATATACTTCCATTGTACATGAAACTACGACGTCATAGGTCACGGTGGCTTCGTCGTTTGATTGCTTTGGTACGGTCTCCATGAAGTGTGGACAGCAAGGCGATTACACCTTCAGTCCGTGGAAGCTCCAAACCTCGACGGTCTCGCAGTGGAAGCTTTGGTAATCGACCAGGGGTGGCGAGTCGAACGTGGTGCAAGCATGCGTGAAGCCGCGCCTGTCGTCCAGCTGGAGGCACAACGCGATGCCCTTATTGCCGCCACCAACGAAGATGGCGTCGCGCTGTGTGTACATGAACGAGCTGTCAATCCCCGACCACAAGTATGCGTTCATTTGCGGGCTGAGGGAGAAGACAAATGTCCGACCGTTGCCGAAGAACGTTTTCGAGCGCTTCCACGACGCCGGGCAAAACGCGCCGAAGATGTTCTCGTGCTCGTCCTGCACAACCAAGATCGTCGGGCCCTTGTTCTGAAGTCGGTCGAAGAAGCTCAGGAAATTCCAGCCGTGCACTCGAGTGGTGTAGATGAGCTCCATTTGATTGCACGCCAGATAGTTTGGCAAATTCTTCCACAGGAATTGCATGTGCTTCTCCGTCAAGAACGCCGACTGGTGACCAGTCAGAGGCCTTCCTCCAGTTGGGCTTTCACCACTAGCCCACAGCTTGAACTGGTCCAGTGCTCCGATTTTCGCCGCGAAGGCTCTGAGCTCTCTCGCCCGTTCTTCATTCTTGTTGCCAGGCGCGGAAGCTTTTTTCGGTGATAAGGCTGCTGTTTCAGGCTCAATGAAGCTTTGCGAGACGAGTGCTCCGGGCTGGTTGACTTTCTTGGGCGCTTGCTTGGGCGCCTTCTTCTTGTACTCTGCTGTCGGCGGGAACATGGCGCTCGCGATGGACCGCGACGAAAGCTCTCGTCTCTTTGTGTGGAAGAACGTTGTCAAGTAGTTGCGGTACGCCACTGGCCGGCGGAAGCGCAGCGTGACTGGGGCTTGCAGCTCGGCAATGGCGTCGATCACGTCGTCGGACGACAGATGCGACATCGACGAATAGCCATTGACCTCCATGATCACGTCGCCCACCTGAACCATGGGCGTGTGGTGCTTGGGGTCGTACACTTCCACCGATCCATAGAGCCTTGTGGACGGCGCCAACGCCAAATGCAGCGGGGTTTTGTTGAAGGTGACGTCGAACTCGCCCAACTCGGACAGCGTGGGTCCCGCCATCTCCTTCTCTTCTCCATCCAACCCGCTCACGGCACTGTCGATCTCCCGGGTCTCCAAAGCCCCCGCAATCCCAGCTGGGGGAGCGGCATGGATCGTGTCGATATCTCTGCTCACGAGCGCCTGCGCCAGTTTCCGAGACTTGTCGTTCTTGGTTGCCTTGGCATTGAGCGCCAAGTCGTGCTCCAACGAGCGTCGCCACTGCATGGACGATGCCCTGGCCGCTACCTTGGCGTGGAAGCCGTGCACGTCGTAGTCCATCGACGCCGGGTACATGGCCGTCGACATGGCCCGCGAGTCAAAGGACCCGTACACTTCCGGGTTCCGCAACGTCATGACGATGGGGCACGCGCACTGTCGTAGGTACGCGGCGAGCCTCGCGCGCGGCAGCTGCGCCTTGCGGCAGCTGAAGTTGACGGCGATGAGCACGTCGCCCCTGGTGATGGCCGTCTTGCCCCGCCGTTCCCCGCCCTGCACCACGAGCGGCGCGTCGTCGCCCTCCGTCTCCTGCACGGAGCTCACCTCCCAGGAGCCGTAGAGCTGCGAGCTGGGCACGAGCCCCACGCCCAGCGGCTTGCGGCGGAAGCACGCGTTGTACTCGCCCTCGAAGGCCTTGGGCACGTACGTGGGCTCGCTCTCCGGGTCGTCCACGTCCCAGCTGCGCGCGTCGTCTCCCCGCGCTTTGCGGCGCGACGGCGTGGGCGCCCGCTGCTCGTCGAAGATGGCGCGCACGAGGCCGCGCACGCTCAACATGGTGGCTGTCTGTAAGTGGATCTCTGGCAAAGGAATGATGGTCGTGAGGCGATGATTATCTCGGTCACTTGCGCTCTCGGCTTCTGTTTTAGTTATGAGCGGACACCTTGCACCTTGAGGAGCTGACGTACTGTACGGGGAGATTTGTGTGTCGCTTGAGGTTGCGGAACGGCAGTAGCGACAGATTTTATAGGTCCTAGACGATTGCACCAATCAACGGACGATATTGAACCTGTTTGGGATTCATCGCCGGCCTCATTCCACTGGAATGGCTTTGTTTGCATTCGCGAGCCCATGACTAAGGTCCGTCCCGTCACCAAAAGTACATGTAATGGGCTTCGAGCACGCAGGGATGCGAGAAGCTGGCCATGGACCCTCAAATGCACATCTTGCTGGCCGATTGCCAACGTTGACGCCCATCAACAGACCTTGGAGCAAGAATGAATGCGGGGGTCCCGTAGTCACGGTCGTTCTCTCTTAAAAGCCAGGCTGGTCCTCGTCTAAAGCTTATAGGCAAGTCGCTCAGCAAGTATCTCTGCTTCCTGTGGCGATACGAGGATTTTGCGTAAAGTATCTACATAGTCGCTGTGGTCAGGTGCGACGATTGTTGGTGGGGTTTCTCAACAACGCATACAAAGCCTGTGTGAGAAGACGACACGAGGTTTCTCATTGCTTTTGCAATGAAGCACGCTATCCAGCTGCAAATTTTCAGCCTCTACGTACGCTCTCGTCTCGGCAACGACGGCAAGAAAACTTCGAGTTACTGCAGTCGCATAGGAGCAGGGCGTACGTCCAATTTGTTTCGCGTGTTTGTAGCAGTATATAAGCCACCGGCTGTCCGTACTATTTTTTTATTCTCCAAGTTGAACATAGCGTCGTCCGAAAACCTATCGCAGCATCCGCTGTCCATGGTGACGCTAACGGCCGCGCGGGTGGTTTGCCTGGCGCACCCGCGCGTCGACGCGCTCCCCCACGTCCCGCAGCTCGTGTCCCGGTGCCTAGACGCATCCGCGCGGTGGTCGCTGGCGCGCGCCGCCCAGCGGGGCTTCGTCCACCTCGTGCGGCGGCTACTGGCTACTGTGAACACTTGCAGTCTGGACACACTGGCGGAAATCCGCGCGGCAATGCGGAGCGCGGCCGCAACTAATCATCTACACATCTTGGACGAACTCTACAGTCGCTACCCGCACGCGGTGATCGACGAGGCGGCAGTGCTGCAAGCAGCTTCCAACGGCCATGTGGACGTTCTGCAGTGGATGGAGCCGAGGCTCTGTGAGCTGCTGCCGCGCTACCGAGAGTTTGATTTTTACTCGCTGAGAGCTGTAGTCGCAGCGGCGGAGAACGGACATTTGCCAGTGGTGCAGTGGCTGGTGGACGCACGCAGGTGGACGCAGGAGGAGCGCACGATGACGGACACGCATCTGCACCAAGCGGCGGCGAGAGGAGGACACTTGGAGGTCGTCAAGTGGCTGCGGACGCATTTGATGGAGGAGATTGAGGCGCGAGCACTGGACGAAGCGGCTGCCGGAGGGTTCTTGGATGTGGTCGAATTCTTGCATGCGGCCTGGCAAGAGGCCACGCTCGACAGGAATCGAACGAGCTGCCGCGCGACGGCTAGAGCGATGGATAACGCGGCGAGTAATGGACACTTGGCGATGGTGAAATGGCTTCATGAGCATCGCAGTGAGGGGTGCACGGTGGAGGCAATAAATCGAGCCTCTTGGAACGGACATTCGGGAGTCGTGAGGTGGTTGAGCGACCATCGGACGGAAGGATGCACGCAGCAAGCGATGAACATGGCTTCTAAGGGGGGACATTTGGACATTGTGCAGTTCCTTCATGAAAACCGTAACGAAGGTTGCTCCTACAATGCGCTGGCCTGGGCGGCGCATGAAAACCACCTCGAGGTTGTCAAGTGGCTGCAGGACAGGCGCAGCGAAGGGTGCTCGCGTCTTACGATGAACGAGGTCGCGAAGCGCGGGCACGTGGAGATGCTCAAATGGCTACATGCGAATCGGACCGAGGGTTGTACCGTTGCTGCCATGAATTCCGCTGCGACCTATGGACATATCGAAATTGTCCAATTCTTGCATGATAACCGGTCCGAGGGGTGCACCACCGCCGGAATGGATGGCGCCGCAGGAAACAACCACCTCGCGATCGTCCAGTGGCTCCACCAGCACCGCAACGAAGGGTGTTCAAGGCGCGCTTTGGACCTCGCGGCTCGTAACGGCCATTTTGAAATTGTGAAATGGCTGGACAGAAATCGAGCTGAGGGATGTTCGACCAGCGCCATCGATGGAGCCGCTGAGTTTGGTCACTTGGATGTTGTACAGTTCCTTCACGCGAACCGCACAGAAGGCTGTACACACCGCGCAATGATTGGGGCCTCTAGAAACGGCCATCTCGAAATGGTGAAATGGTTACATGACAATCGCCAGGAAGGCTGTAACTCGGATGCCATGGACGAAGCCGCAAAAAGCGGCCACCTCGAAATCATGCGCTTTTTACAGGCACATCGCCAGGAAGGCTGCACAGCGCGCACATTAGATGCAGCTACTGCCAGAGGAGATTTTACCATGCTGGAATGGCTTCACTCGACTTGTTACCAGACCGTTGAAGAGTGGCCGATTCATGCAGGACTTGCAGCGATCGCGAACGATCGCATAGAGATACTGCACTGGCTGCTTGAACATTTTAAGGCCTCTGCAGCCCTGGATTTGAGACTTCTGTACAATGCCGCACACTACCACAACCGGGCACACATGGTGGCGTATCTCGATGGACACTGGACGATTGGTTTACCAGTACAAACTGCATCGCTGTGGAGAGGTGCAAATTTGGAATGATGAGCTGTAAAAGACTACCGGTACTGTCAGATGATGAATACCCCGATGCTCTATTTCCGCCTTCGCAATATCTATAGGGAGATCTACCTTTGATTTTTATGTATTTATAACCCATGCACGGATGCCTTCCGCGCCTGTACTCTGAAACTGGAAGTCCGAGTGTGCCGGACTCTTAGAACTTGGATCGAATCGTTGGCATTTTTCATATGGGAAGCGACGAGTCGAAGCTTGAATTGATGTGGTGGCATAGTGGTGAAATGGATTGTCAGTGGATGAAAGGCAACTCAAAATAGTGCTTTTGGCGACTTCTCTGTGTGAATCGAAACGGAATGACGTGGAGTTTGAAAATACACGAAGGCCGATAAGACGGCAGACAACCAACTTTGGATGGTGTCACTGGGGTGGCAGCAAAACTATTCTCATTGATGCCGCAGTTGCTCTTAGACCTTCTTCAAACCTCGTTTCGGGGTCAATCAACAAGCGAAGCAAGTCATCAAACATGACCACCCGGAAGATAATCCCTTTGGACGATACAACGGAGACAATGGCAGAGCAAGATTGTGGCGCGAGCCTACCAATTGAAAGCGTCCCTGGAGCTGTGCCAAGTTATCCAGTGGCAAACGAACGCAGTTTTCGTGAGGGATTATCTGACGCACCAGTAGTCCAGACCCCCACGACTTCTGCTAGAGTGAGCTTCGATACAACAGCCACGGAGAAACCAATAAGGAGGCGAACAATGCGCCAGCGGACCGCCTCAAAACTAGCCACGGCGGTCTCGATCCAGACGCTGGTGGCGACACCGAGGCCGTCAGCAATCAAGGCGGAGCTACTTGCGAGACAAAATCGAGCTATCGCAAAAATCAGAGTACCATCCAAGCACATCACGAAGGTCGAGAAGGTCACGTATGAGATTGATCAGTACATTTCGACACGCAGGGGTCAGATTTTTACGCTATCGGTTGTAGGACTAGTGCTGATTGTGATCGGAGGGATATTTCTAAAGGCGGTGCAACCTTCGAGAAAATTTGGGGAGTCCGTGTGGGAATCCTGGACGTATTTGGCAGACACAGGCTCTCATACGTCTCTGGCCCAGGATGTGCGTATCTACAGTATCTCTATACACGATCGCGTTTCATATCTGACGTGTTTGCTATGCAATTGACAGGGTCTTCGCGTGGTCGGAGTGCTAACGACTTTAGTGGGTATTCTCTACTTCTCCGTCGTCATGGGATTCGTCGTCGATGGTATTCGAGCGAAATTGGACACCTTGAAGAAAGGCAAGTCCATTGTCGCCGAAGAAAAGCACACGGTAAGTGAAAAAAAAAAGTTGAATTGGTGGAGAATACGGCGTGGAATCTAATCGTTTATGGCCCACAGCTTCTTCTCGGATGGACCGAGAAATCGGTGTCGCTAATTCGACAGATTTGCCTTGCAAACGCAAGCGAGAACGGTGGAGTTATCGTCGTGCTTGCTGAGGTGGATAAGGAAGAGCTAGAAGCCGAGCTGGAGTCTCAAATGCGGAAAGAGGAGCTCCGGGGAACCCGGGTAATATTCCGCACTGGGACCCCGCTATTATCTGTCGACTTGCTTAAAGTATCGGCCCACCGCGCAAAGAGCATAATTATTATGGCGAACTCAACTGGCGATGCAGATCGATCTGATGCGGCGGTACTTCGCACTGTCCTCAGTCTTAAAACACTTCCTGAGGTATGTGAATACCCCCCCCCACCACCACCACCACGCGCCGTCACAAACTAATGATTGTTAAATTGTATTAGCTGGCAGGGCACATCGTAGCAGAGTTGCGCGACATCGATAATGACCCGTTGGTTCGACTTGTTGGCGGCAAAGAGGTTGAAATCCTAGTGTCACACGACATCATCGGCCGCTTGGTGCTCATGTCTGCACGATCCCCTGGGCTCGCACGGGTGTATTCGTCGCTTCTTGGGTTCGACGGTAACGAGTTCTACTTTAAGGAATGGCCGGAATGTATCGGCGTAGCGTTTGGAGGCCTCGTTGAGCGCTTTCCAAATGCCATCCCGCTCGGCATCAAGAGGAAAAACGGCGAGGTGTTCATCTGCCCCAGCGCAGATATGATTTTAGAGAAGGGCGATCAGATTCTGGTGCTGGCTGAGGATGATGACACGTACAAGGCGTGCCCGCCAGTCTCGATTGAGGTCGGAAAGGTCCCACCACTACCTGTAAAATCTTCTACGAGTGAACGCATTTTAATGTGCGGTTGGCGGCGAGATGTCCGAGATATGATCCAGCTGCTTGACGCGGTCGTGGAGCCTGAAACCGAGTTGCACATCATTTGCGAGGAACCGGTTCATCTGCGCAACAAGCTTCTCCTCGAGGGAGGATTGACTGTGGAAAACTTGAGGAATATTAAGTTGGTGCATTACGTCGGCAACACAGCCATCCGGAGACAGCTGGAGAAGTTGCCATGGCACTCGTTCACGTCCATCATGATCCTGTCGGACCAGTCTCGAGAACTGGATATCATGCACTCCGATTCGCACTCGCTGGCCTCACTGCTCCTGATCCGAGACCTGCAAGCGCGTAGTACTAGTCGGAACAGCGTCATTCAAGGAGCCCCCGGTTACTGCAAGTGCATCAGCGAAATTCTGGACCCGCGCACGCAACGCACGATCTCCACCAGTGCCACTATTCTCACTTTGTCGGAATTCATCCAGTCCAACGAACTCGTGAGCTGCATCCTTGCCATGATCTCCGAAAGCCGTGACGTGCGCGTGATTTTGGATGAACTGTTAGGACCCCAGGGCGCTTTTTTCGAGGTGGAGTCTTCCTGTCGCTATTGCGACCCATTCGAGCATGTGTCCTTCTGGCAAGTGGCAAAACGTGCACTGGTGCAGGGAGATATATTGTGCGGGTATCAAATTCGCGGTGCCGAGGAGACTGTTCTGAATCCGGGATCTAAGAATCAACCACGAACATGGGACAATGTGGATATGATCGTGATCCGGAACGAAGATGACGGGTTTGCATCACACGAATCTTCTTATGTACCAGTGGTTTCGGAAGATTTTGAGCGTACTACTCGCAGTCGACAGATGAAGGCGACGTATTCGAGGCAACGACTTTTGGACGCTATTGTGCAGGAGTCGGATCTCAACGTTTTCAACCAAGTGGGTGGTGACGCGGATCGCGCCACTATTATGAGAGCTCTCTACTCGTTCGACTCGGAAGATGACGACCTCGGTGCCAGCCGCGTTAGCAGCATGGCAGACGTGCTTTCAACTCAATCCCACCAAGTGAGCGTGCGTGCTTTGGTTGCGGCAGCACGCATTCTCGCCGACGCCCTGGAACAAGCGGACATCAATCACGAGAAAAAACCCTGAGCTGTATGGACTTCGCGAATTGAAATTGTACTAACACGATGTTGGCAGAGTGCTACGCTGTGCTAGTTGAGCTCCCTATTTTTATGAGCATCGTCATCACAGACGTTAACGCAAAAGATGAACGGCATTAATTAGAAACCGACAGCACAATGGCGAGCACGAGCTCCAATACCAGGATATTGGAGCTCGTGTACGGTAGTGCCTCGTCTGTTCCCCCTATAAATGAAACGGGTAACATGCCGCAATAGCCGCCTTGTAGGCCCGTCGCGCCTCCTCATCTTCCGACTTCCACGGGGAGCTGCAATTGGGCGCCGTCAATGAAGATATGAGCACGCAGAAGGTCATCCCGGGCCTTGAGGATGCCATGGCGGTGGCTCCGCCGGAAGTTGAGATGGCTCCACCTCTCGCTAAACCTCGACAAAGTTTTTCAGGCGTGTTGACACCCAAGCCGATACAACCAAGCAGGTCGCAGATGTTAGCAAGGATGCCGACCAGCCGAGCGGAGCTGCTAGCCAAACAGAATCGAGCGATTGCCAAGATCAAGGCCCCCTCCAAGAAAATCGCCACCTCCGAGTGGATCGCGTACCGAATCGACCAGTACATCTCGACTCGAAAGGGCCAAACTGCGTCCCTATCGATGCTGGGACTGATGCTCATGACTTTTGGCGGCATCTTCTTGAAGGCGGTGCGGCCATCGACAGCATTCAGAGAAACCATGTGGGAGGCGTGGACGTATTTGGCTGATCCGGGTTCTCACACCGCTCTGGTCGAAGAAGTAAGATTCAGTATCAACCATTTTTTTTAACCCTCACAACGGTCGGGAGCTCACACAACGCTATGACTGAACGGATTGGCAGGGCCTTCGGGTGGTGGGTGTCTTAACGACCCTGGTCGGTGTCCTGTACTTTTCCGTGATCATGGGTTTCGTGGTCGATGGGATTCGAGCCAAGATGGATATGCTCAAGAAAGGCAAATCCAATGTTGCGGAGCAAAACCACACGGTAAGTGCTGATGTACATGTACTTGGTAGCGCATTTGATACGAACGATTCGATCCCATCGTCTCAAACGCCGATGTTGCTGGCTTTGACCCTTTTTAGCTTCTGCTTGGATGGTCCGACAAATCGATTTCCTTGATTCGGCAAATATGCTTAGCCAACGCGAGTGACAACGGCGGTGTCATCGTCGTACTAGCTGAAATCGAAAAGGAGGAGCTAGAAGCGGAGCTCACGTCTCAGATACGCAAGGAAGAGCTTCGTGGGACGCACGTTATTTTTCGCACCGGCACGCCGCTACTGTCCGTAGATCTTCTGAAGGTGTCGGCCCACCGCGCAAGGAGTATCATTATCATGGCAAACTCGTCAGGAGATGCAGACCGATCTGACGCGGCGATACTGCGAACTGTCTTGAGCTTGAAGACTCTACCGGAGTTATCAGGTCACATCGTGGCTGAGTTACGCGATGTCGACAATGACCCGCTGCTGCGACTTGTAGGGGGGAACGACGTCGAGATCCTGGTTTCGCATGACGTTATTGGCCGCCTAGTGCTCATGTCAGCTCGATCTCCCGGTCTTGCACGCGTTTACTCGGCTCTTCTTGGTTTCGAGGGGAACGAATTCTACTTCAAAGCTTGGCCCGAATGTGTGGGGGTTCCGTTCAGTAGGCTCGCAGAGCGCTTCCCAAATGCAACTCCGCTCGGTCTCAAGAGAAAATACGGCGAGGTGTTTATTTGCCCAAACGCAGCTATGCTAGTCGAGGAAGACGACGAAATTCTGGTATTAGCTGAAGACGATGACACGTACAAGGCGTGCCCTCCGGTGGCGGTGGAGATTGGGAAGGCTCCGGACCCCCCTCCAAAACTCCCCACTCGAGAACGCATTTTGATGTGCGGATGGCGTCGAGACATTCGCGATATGATCCAGCTACTGGACGCTGTCGTCCAGCCCGGGACGGAGCTCCACATGATCTGCGAAGAACCAGTTCAATTGCGAAACAAAAGCCTGGTGGATAGTGGCCTCGACGTTTGTACGTTGAAGCACCTGAGGCTTATGCACCACTTGGGCAACACGGCAATCCGCAGGCAGCTGGAAAAACTTCCCTGGAACTCCTTCACCTCGATCATGATCCTGTCGGACCAGTCGCGAGAGACCGACATCATGCACTCGGATTCGCACTCACTCGCCTCCTTGCTCCTGATTCGAGACCTGCAAGCGCAGACTTTGAGACGGACACGAGGTCCCGAAGCAGTGCCCGAGTATTGCAAATGTATCAGCGAGATTCTGGATCCGCGCACTCAACGCACGATCTCCACGAGTGCGACCATCCTCAAGCTTTCCGAGTTTATTCAGTCCAACGAGCTCGTGAGCTGCATCCTCGCGATGATTTCCGAGAGCCGCGACGTACGCGTGATTCTGGACGAGTTGTTGGGGCCCCAGGGCGCGTACTTCGAGGTGGAACCTTCGACTCGGTATTGCGAGGTGTTTGAGAAAGCTTCGTTCTGGCAGTTAGCGAAGCGCGCGATGACTCGGGGCGATGTTTTGTGCGGGTTTCAAGTGCATGGCGCGGAGGAGACCGTGCTGAACCCGGAAGGCAAAGACCAGCCTCGATTGTGGAGTAACGTTGACATGATTGTGATCCGGAACGCCAAGAACGCCACAGTGGCTGCTCATAAATCCTCGCTCACCGCGGTGAACGCTGAGGACTTTGAGCGCACAACGAAGAGCCGGCACGTGAAGGACCAGCTATCCCGGCAGCGGCTACTGTCTGCGATCATCCAAGACGCCGACCTCGGAGGCAATGCCAACAAAGCTGGAGCTGACATTGAACGGACGACGCTCATGCGAGCATTGTCGAGTTGTGCTGAAGACGACGAAGGCGGCGGCTTCGGTGCAGGTAGCCATTCTTCGTCCTTCGCGTTCGACCAGAATCGACAGGCCAGCGTCCGCAGTCTCATCGCTACCGCGAGAATGCTCGCCGACGCACTAGAACACGCCGAAAACGCGAGGAGCATGGGGGCCGAGATGTGCGAAGAGATCGACGAAACCGTGTCCGAGTTCGAGGACCACAACTTGTAACATGCAATAGAGCAAGACGTCAAACAAAGTGCAACGTCGTGTAGCCATCTCAAGAGATATGGCTACATTCGTACTTAGTATGATTCCACGTGACCCACAGTAGTGCATGTGGCCCACATCGTCGCTGGATTGACTTGAGTTGAGTATGCTGGAATGTTCGAGAAAACTTCCGCTACAACAGCGATCTGTGGTGGCTTCGCCCAGCCCACATCCAAAGTGGAAATTGACTGGGGCTCGCGGCGCCAGGGGCGATAGATAGGTACACGCAGAGCAGGGCAGGACACTCCGCACGCACAGCAGCATGACGGACGCGAGCGCCGAGGAGTTCAAGGCGCAGGGCAACGAGCTGTACAAACGCGGGGACTACCAGCGCGCCATCGACAAGTACACGCAGGCCATCGACGCCGCCCCCACCGTCGTGGCCTACTACGGCAACCGCGCCGCCGCCTCCTTCATGTTGGGCAAGCATAAGGACGTGGTGACGGACTGCAACCGCGCCATCGTCTTCGACCCGCTCTACATCAAGGGCTACGTGCGCAAGGGCAAGGCGCAGCTCGCCCTGGTACGAACCGAGGAAGATGGCATCACTAACCATCCATCTTTTGGACAAACATGTATCGGGCTTTTTCTTATGGCTACATTGCTTGCCTTTTTTTGCTAGGGTGACAACGAAGCCGCCATGAAGACGTACCAGACGGGGCTCGTGCGCGACCCCAACAACGCCACGCTGCTCAACGAGAAGCGCACGCTCGAGATGGCGCTCGACAAGCTGCAGCGTGGCAAGGAGCACCTCGCAGCGGTAAATGAACATGGCTACATCGCATTGGAAGCGGGTGTACCAGGATGGCTAATCATTTTTATTATTTCTTATTATGCTACCTGGAGCAGGGCCGGTTCTCGCAGGCGGTGAACGTGCTGGACGGCGCGGCGCAGGTGTGCTCGGGCAACAGTCAGATCAAGCTCCTGCGCGGCGAGGCGCTCATCGGCTGCGAGCGGTATGACGAGGCCTTCGCCGTGCTGACGCAGCTCATGCGCACGGACTCGAGCAGCCCCGAGCTGCTGTTCCTGCGCGCGCGCTGCCTGTACTACCAGGGCGAGTTCCCCAGCGCCATCAAGCACCTGCAGCAGGCGCTGCGCTCGGACCCGGACAACTCGAAGTGCATGAAGGAGATCAAGCGCATCCGCAGCCTGGAGAGCAGCAAGGAGGAGGCCAACAACGCCTTCAAGGGCGGCAAGATGGCCGAGGCCGTCGAGATGTACACGGAGTGCCTCAAGATCGACCCGCAGAACAAGGCCTTCAACTCGAAGATCCACTGCAACCGCGCCAACGCGCTGTCGCGCCTGAACCGACATGAGGAGGCCATCAAGGACTGCGACAAGGCCATCTACTACGACCACGGCTACGCCAAGGCGTACCTCCGCAAGGCTGCTTGTCTGAAGGCCATGGGCGGGCTGGAGAACCTGGAGCAGGCGCTGCGCGTGTACGACCAAGCTTCGAAACTGGTGGGCGACGACGCCCAGCGTGACATCCAGAACACCATTCGCCAGACCAAGCTGGACATCAAGAAGGCGAAGCGCAAGGACTATTACAAGATTCTGAACGTCTCGCAGAGCGCCACGGAGGCCGAGATCAAGAAGTCGTACAAGCGGATGGCGCTGAAGTTCCACCCGGACCGTCACGCAAGCAAGTCGGAGGAGCAGAAGGCCGAGGCCGAGGCTGCCTTCAAGGACATTGGCGAGGCCTACGCGGTGCTGTCGGACGCACAGAAGCGGCAGCGCTACGACTCGGGAGTGGATCTCGAGGACCTCGACAGCGACTTCGGCGGAGGTGGCATGGGCGGCGGCATGGGCGGCGTTGATCCGTCGCAGATCTTCCAGGTACGGGCGGCAATCCTATCTTCTCGACGCATTGGTGTATGTTTACTGACTTGTGCTGTGTCTTACGATGCAAATTGTAGATGTTCTTTGGCGGCGGCGGCGGCGGCGGCGGCGGCGGCGGCATGGGCGGTGGCATGGGTGGTGGCAGCATGGGAGGCATGGGCGGTCAGCGATACCACTTCGGCTAGAACGAGTACTTGCAAGCTCCGTGTGCGCGTGCGAGCGTGTAGTGTTCGGATACAGAGACAGACGAGAAGTTTAAGACGGCGAGTTACCAGCCGTCAGTGACGATAATAATGGTTCGTGCATGCACGGGGTGTGCTTGGAGCTTGCATCGGTGTGGTGTACATATGGACGTTTCTCTACCCCCCAATAGCTCTCATCCAGTCGTTCGTGGCATGTTCGTGGCATGTGAGACCGGGACCTGATAACATTCCTCAATCGTCCTGAGTCATGGCAGGCGACTCGCAGAAACGTCTGCGTACGAATGAAGCGGGCGAGTCCGCGGACGCTGCCGAGACGCAATGCGTCAATGCGTACGAGGGCTACAACTTCCCCGAAGCCAACTTCGCCATTGAGCGCATTCCCGTTGGCAGCGTGACACCTGACGAGTTCTTTGCCAAGTTCGTGTGCACGCGCACGCCCGTGGTGCTGACCGGGTATCTGCAGGACGAGGAGTTCACCGCCCCGGGCAAGTGGTCGAACTCGGACGAGCGTCTGATTGAGCTTGCAGGGGACACCAAGATGACGGTGGAGCGTCGTGGGGACCTCCACGAGAAGTTCGGCAAGGGGATCGCAGTGGAGATGCCGTTCCGGAACCTGCTCAAGCTCATTGCGTCGGGCGACGAGATGCACTACTTGACGACGCAGGAGGTGGCGTTCGAAGAGGACGGGCGGCCGGAGATCATGGCCCCGTTCATGAAGAAGCTGCAGCAGGACTTCCCCATACGCCCCAAGCTCATGGGGCACTTGATCCCGCAGAACATCAACATGTGGATGGGGAACAACAAGCACGGGTCCTCCACGGGGCTGCACCATGACCACCACGACAATCTGTACATCCTGATGCGTGGCAAGAAGCGTTTCCGGTTTTATTCGCCCGCTGACGCCGACAAGATGTACGTGCGTGGACGGATGGCACTTGTGCACCCGAACGGGTTGATCAACTACGTGGGCAAGGAAACGACCCCGTACGGCGCTGACCCTGCCGCGGAGCGTGAGGCACTGGCAGCTATTGAGAAGAACGAGGCCGAGCGCGAACTGGCCGAAGCGGAGACGGCTGTCGAAGCTGGCGAGCCGGGGGCGGAGGCTCGTCTTGAGGCGGCTGAGGAGCGGCTGGAGAAGGCCATGGTCGGTGTGCTACGCGCAGACAACAGCGAAGACGAAGGCGGTGAGGAGTTTGAAGATGGCGCCTTCCACTTCGAAGAGAGCGAAGCTGAGGGAGACGACGAGAGCGAGATCGGTGAGCTGGACAAACTCGCATTAGACCCTGAGGAGGAGGAAGAGGAGAAGAAGAAAACCGCCAAGCGCGATGCCGGTCAGACGGAGATCACGTACCCGGTGAGCTTCAGCCAGGTAGACTCGTTCCGGTTGCGTGCCGGTGAACAGGCACAGCGCGAGCTGCTTGCCGAGTTCCCCAAGTTTAGTCAGGCGAAGGCCGCCTTGTGCGAGCTGGAGGTGGGCGACATGCTGTTCCTCCCTGCGTCGTGGTTCCATGAGGTGGAGTCGTTCGGTTCTGCCCAAGGCAACGGCCACCTGGCTTTGAACTACTGGTACCAGCCGCCGGACCAACTCACGCCCGAGCATTTCGCTTCGCCGTACTCATCGCCCTTCTGGCAGCGCGACTGGGAGCAGCGCTTTGCGTCCAAGGAAGAAGAGTAAACAATCAAAATACCAACTATCTCGGCCCACGACCTACGGTGAAGTGAACATGGCTTCAACTGGATCTGGTACACACTGTGCAATTTTGAATGCACTTCAAATTTGTAGTCGTGGAGTCGCAAGTGGCTGGAAACGTTCACTTCGCAATTTTCGACTGGAGACCAACATCATGGCACAATCCAGCAACATCGAGCAACACCTGAAAAAGTGGCAAAAGTGGCCGACCTGAGCGACGTCTTGCAAGCGCTGGACCTCGATAGAGACGACGCCGTTGCAGCAGGCGATAACGTGAAGGTTAAGGCCGAAGTGCCGCTGCCAGATCACTGTAGCCATGTCAAGCGGTACCAAGTCCGGAAGTGCTTCTGGGCAACGTTCAAGTGGTGCGTTGACGGCTTGACGTTTCGCTGCCTACGACAGCCGAAACACGACTTTCATCAAGGTGCAGCTGGCCCCTGCCCCGTGCGATCCAGTCAACTTGTCCTTCGGACTACTGAAGACGATGACAAGGAGTTTGAGGTTGATTCAACAAAAACTATTTTACATCCCGACGACGTGGCCGACGTCTCGGATGACAGATTTCCAGTATTTGATACGACAGCGTTCTGCGGCTATGCAGACAATACCCCGACCAACGTGTTGTATGGCAATACCGACGACTTGAATCTGCATCAAAGCGCTCGGAGAAGTGCTGTGAGAACGGGTGCTGCGTTGAAACCAGTAATTCTATCTGCCCCAATCCCTAATACGCCGAAGAGGCAGGGCCCATGGAGTAGCGACGAACACGAACGGTATTGTGCGGGACTGGGAATGCACCGGTATGGGTCATGGCGGAGCTACTGCTCGGGTCTGCATGGCCGTACCAAGCCGTGGTGGGGATACGAGCCTGCTTGTGGCAGTACTCCTCCTGAAGAGTGACCTGGATCGCCTCTTCCAGGGTGCTGACTGGTATGTGGAGCAGGGCCCACACGGAGTCCGTCCATGAACACCGTCACCTTGATGTGTTCAGGTAGGGGATTCCCCACCAGAGATGCGATTAGCTCGCGCATCTCTTGGATGTACTCGTGCAGCTCACGTTTCCCCTGCTTGCAGGCAAGGAAGCGTGAGCGCTGGCGATACTCATAGTTTGTCGGGAGGAAAGCGGCTCGCAGCTGTTCACACAGATGGTCCCAGGATATGAAACATCCAGGGTCGTCGCTTCCCACATGTACGCCCAGCTCTTGGCTCGACCGCCGAGATGCGAGAGTGCAAAAGCAACACGAAATCGCTCGTCCGATAGTATGGCCGCGTCCATCGCGAGCTCAACCACTCGGACCCAGAAGTGAAGGTTCTCACCT
>KQ473622.1:0-47657 GCA_001314425.1 Phytophthora pluvialis
TGATCGCCATGCCGGGCGTCTTGATCTGGCACCAGAAGTCGCCGAGCTCGTACAGGAAGAGGCAGTGCTGATCCGCGAGTGGCAGCAACACATCTTGCTCAAATCTATCAAGCAGGAACCAAAACACACACACAAAAAGTTAACCCGATTTGCCACTAGGAGCAGGACCCCCCCCCCTTCCTTCCCCTTCAATGCTGCAGGACGCACCGAAGGTTGTCGAGGTTGCTGAACTCCGGGAATAGCTTCTTGAGGTCGTACTGCGAGTTGGCTTCCGAGCTGGACTCGCTGCGCAGTCTCTGCCGACTGATCTTGTCCCCCACAGTGACGATCGTGTCCATGAGCGACACGTCGAAGAGGTAGACGCCGCAGTTGATGATGTCGCTCACGAAAGTCTGCGGTTTCTCTGCCCAGTGGAGGATCTCCTTGCTCATGGGGTCTGCCACCAAGCAGCCGTACTTCTTGGCCTCGTCGTGGAACACGCGCTTGCCCAGCACGGTGCACGAGCCCTTGTGCTTTAGGTGGAAGTGCATCATCTCGTTGAGCGGGAAGGAGCAGCACACGTCGCAGTGCAGCACGAAGAGGCTGGCGGGGCCTCCGTCCAGGATCTCGTCCCGGAAGAAGCGGATGCCGCCGGCCGTGCCCAGCGCCTTGTCCTCGCGCAGGTAGCGGATCGGCACGTTGAAGCGGCGCCAGACTGAGTCGAAGAAGCGCGAGAAGAGGCCCTCGTCGTACGAGCCAATCATGAGGATCTCCTGGAGGTTGGGCACGCGTGCGCAGGCCTCGACGTGGAAGTAGAGCATCTCCCGGCCGGCCAACTGGAAGAGCGGCTTGGGCAGGTCCAGCGACAACGGGCGGAAGTGGTTCCCCTGCTGGTTGGGCCCGCCGATGAGGATCACGGCCTTGGACGGAGGGAAGAGCGCGTCGTCCGCCCCCGCCGACGACGACATGGCCACAGCCAGAGAAGAAGAAGAAGGACGAGGAGCTACAGAGAGACGATCGATCGCCTTCCTGCGTCTGGTTCCGGATAGAACACTGGGCTACAACAGGTCGTAGTTGCGGCGAATCTAATCGCATAGATATGTAATTTTAAGAAGCAGAGATAGAGGGTTTCTTGTATAAGGGGAGTGCGGTACTGTCTTCTTGCTGTGTGCACGCGGACACTTCGGTCCGCGTGCACACACCCAAGGTACCCGGTAATGCAGTTCACGGAGCTGAGCGAGCTGAACCACGTGGTGGAGCTCATGCGGCTCGGGGCCTGCAACAGCCCCACGTTCCACGACCGGCAGGACTCGGAGGTGGACCGCATCTACAACTCGTCGCCCAAAATGGAGTCGCAGCTGCGCAACTCGTGGATCGACAAGATGACGGCCTTCAAGCCGCTGGCGCCGACCTCCGCCAAGAAGAGCAAGTCGCCCAAGGGGCTGCGCAAGGCCAGCAGCTCCAGCGTCTCGGTGGCGGCCAACGGCGGCAAGGTCGGAAACGACGCGGCGGCCCTCAAGACGCGGGACAAGAGCGCGGCCGCCTCCTCCAGCAACGTGGCGAGACGGCGCACGTCCACCCAGGGAGGCGGCGGACGCGCCGACAGGAAGAGCAGCAGCGCCGCCAGTGTCAAGAACGGGGACAAGGCGGACGAGGGCGCGGCAGCTGCTGCCGACAAGAAGCCGGGGGGCGACGGCTTCGCCTTCGAGAAGGAGGACGTGCCCCCGATCTCCTTTCACGAGTCGTCGCTGCTGGACAAGGCGCTCAAGGGCCCCGCGGCGGCGGCCATGGGGGCGAGGCCGCCGATGATGGGCGCGGATGGAAGCGCTGTGCTGCATCTGACCATCTACTTGCCCACGAGGGACGAGATGAAGATCGATGTACGTTTTGATGAGGCAGAGGGAGAGAAGAGAGTGTGGGTGATTGACGCTCGTTGGGGTTGTTTGTTGTAGTTGTACGACGTGTCCACGGTGGACGAAGCTATCCAGGAGCTGCTGAGGGTGCATCAGGTAGACACTCGTCAACCGGCGCTGTATTACGGTCACCCCGAGTGCTACGAGCTGCGACTGCACGACTCGGACGGCATTCCAGATGAAGATTTCCCAGGTTTTTGAGGCGTGATTGGTTGTGGTGGTCGGTCCGTTCGTGCCTCATGTGGTGCTGGGTGTTGTGTTCATGGCAGCTCTTGATCGCTCAAGGAAGATCAAGAACTTTGGGGACGCGGGCGGACACGAGTACTGCTTGTGCGAGCGGCCTGATGCGTGTCCGCCTTCGGGTGACGCCCCTGCTGGTACGGCAGTGACGTGTGTACGTTGGTTTGTCCTTGTCAACGGTCTCATTGCTGTTGTTGTTGTGCTTTTGCAGATGCTGCTGTACCAGCCGCAGCGGCGAAGCCTAGTGCTGCGCCTGCCAAGGCTCCTCTGCCCAACGACAAGGCCTTCCTTAAGATCTTCATGTGCGCGTTATCACTATTTGCATTAACAATGTGGAAATCAGCTGCTGATATCCTGGTGTTCTTTCACTTGGTGCGGAATCTTTCAGGCCGAAGAGCGATGACTACACGGTGGTGGCCATTGACGGCACGACAGTGGGCCAAGATCTACTTCCAACTCTCAACAAAAAGCATCGGCTGCAGCTCTTCCAAGAGCTGTACGTGCTCAAGATTAGTGACGCAGACCGCGAGCGTTTGGACCTCGCCAGCGATGAGATCGATATGCATACCAAGTTGCGGCCGTTGAATCTCCACGAAGTTACTCTCGCCACGAGTAAGTTGCTGTTGTCTTCCTACGCTGTGTGGATGTCGAAGACTTAAGAGGTTGTGTGTTGCGTTGTGCTCGGCTCCTTTCAGAAATCTTTGCCGATGCACCTCAGATCTCGGCTCCGGCTCCGTCGGCGGTGGAGGAGACGGCGAATGTCGACAGTCGTTCCCGCCCGCCACCAGAAACGTTTATGTTCAACGATGTTACAGCCGCCATGTTCAAGGAATGGCACGTTATCAAGAAGAACAAGTACGGCAAGAAGCAGCAGCGTATGCTGGGTATCGATCTCAACAAGATCTACAACCGCAAAGTGGGAGAGCGCGTCATCACATCGAGCAAGTCCACCAAAATTGTACGTGCTGATTCATGCTGCTGCGTGCGAAGGAGGCCTGGTGTCTTACGTGTGTTTCTCTTTTGACGCACAGGCGGAAAGGCCCATGTCTGGTGTGGTTTGGGTGCGCTTCAACCAAGATCCGTCCGAGTTCCAGATCTACTTCAAGGACAGCATCGAGGAGATCATCACAGACTACACAGCGGACTCGCCGTATGAGTGCGGTACGTCTTTGCTCTTCTGTTGAGTTGTCAATCGACGCTGCATGCGGGCTAATTGCACATCTTGTCATACATCGTCGTCGACTTGAACAGCCGAGATCGTCGCGAAGCTCAAGTACATCCTCTCTCGTAGGAAATGAGTTAGCCAAACATGCACCAGGGTGTTTCCGTCCGTGTTGTTGTTTACCTGCATCAGCGGTACGCGATCCGGCCAATCCAAGTCATACCTGATTTGCTACACGTTTTACGTTGTCGAACCGTCAACGAAGGTGAAGACAATACTGGTGCGCGTCTCAATTTTATTCCCTGGGTTTTGTTTATTCCAACCGCTGATAAGCAAGTAGCCGTCTCCACGACTGCAGCAGAGGCGCCACGCAGCGAGACAAGCTCGCCGCCAGCACGTAGCAGCTCCTAGCAACGCTGCCACTACAACTGCCACACCCGCCACACGGAAACAACCGCCCGCTCCACACTCGTCCGGAAAGCACAAGACAGAGAAAGCCTGGGTTTCAGTGGGTTCGGGGCTAGGCCGCTTACACCTTGAAGCCACGCGATTTCCTGCGGCCACGGGCGCGCTCGAACTTGCGACCGTTGCTGCGGACGTACGGCTTGACGTGGTCATGCGTGTGCACCGATTCGAGCGTCGACTTGTGGCCGAAGTGGGCGTACACGCCACGGGCCTTGCGGGCACCGCGGAGCAGCACCGTGTTGGCGCCCTTGGGGGCACGCAGGGCCAGCTGGTCGAAGCTCAGGCACTCACCGCCAGCCTTGACGATGCGAGCGCGGGCCGACTNTTGGTGTTGCTCTGGTAGAGGCGACGGAGCACGATGTCGTTGAACTTGGCGTCCGTGCGGCGAGCCAGGAAGCGGTACAGGCGCACCAGAAGGTTCAGGTACACATTGTCCGACTTGGGGTTCGTGCGGTTCTTCTTGCCGACGACCTTGCCACCAGCGACAAGATCAATACCCTACAGAGCACACAAAGGCAACCTCTTGTTAGCATCGTGGTCGACAGTCTACAAGCTCATGCCTGTGCCTCGAGTTGGAGAGTGAGTGGTTGGCCCTGTCGCTAGCTGTCTCTGCGTATCTGTCTGTCGAGGCTGCGCTCCCCCCTTTCATCCTGTCGACCTGCTTCTGGCGTCCTCGCCGCACGCGTGTCCCTGAGGTTCTCGTAGTTTTTCCTTATCCACTGGAGGCTGCAGCTTGGGGTCGAAAGAGAGCGGAGCACTCGAGAGACAGAAAGAGAGCTCTCTGCGCTTGAGGATTGCGGGCGAGCGATAGCAGCTGCAGAGCTGCAGACAGCGCGACCAGGTCGTCCAGGAGCCGGACGCCACTCTCCACTACGAGGCCGGCTCGCGCGCATTGGCGCGGGCCTCCCATTCCAGAGACAACGTACCATATTGCTAGTCTTAAAATTGAAACTTGATGAAGACGGCGCCGCAAAAAGACTGTCGACGGCGCTCGCCGCGCTGGGAACCAACCACACGGGGGAGGCCACTGGTTGGCTGGCTGGGCCCGGTGCAGTCGCGCGACCTTCGCGCGACATCGCCACATTTAAGCAGGCCATTCAAGCGCGCTTGTGTTCCCTGATTGGCGCTTAAATGTGTCGATTTATGTGTACACGTGGTGTGGCACGTTGGCTGACGTTGCATGGAGACGCTGTTGATCTGCTGGCCCGCATCGCGTGCCTCGCTTGCTGCGTCGACGCCCCCACCACCGCACACAGAGCGCCTTGAGACTTGACCACCCGAACGCGCGTCGCTGCTCTTTGCCGCCTCCTTCAACCCGAGCCATGACCGCCTTCACCCACGTCCCGCTCGAGTGAGTTGCTCTATGATGCGCATCAATGGGCACTAATACACTTAACTTCTATCTAGACATGCCACTAACAAGCGCCGTTGCGTGTACTTACTACGTCTCGCTAAAGACACAAGAAGGTCCCGATGCAGGAGCTGCCCGAGCACGTCGCCAAGACCTTCGCCATGGTGGTGCCGCGCCAAGAGAACGTCGACATCTCGCTGCTGCAGGCGCGCGTCCTGGCCGGCGGCCGCGCGCTCTGGGACCCGGCCACCCAGAAGGACAACGTGCCCGTGCGCCGCGCCGGCCACGACACGTGGGGCATCGGCAAGGTCGTCTTCGTCTTCTGCGACGACTACCTCCAGAACGTGTTCACGTTCCCGTGGTTCCACGCGTGGCAGAAGGAGCTCGCCCCCATCTTCGAGCAGATCCACATCCCCATGGGCCGCGTCGTGCGCTGCATCCTGGCCTCCATGCCGCCCGGGGCCGACATCCCCGTGCACCACGACACCGGCTCCTGGGTGCACTTCACGCATCGCATGCACATCCCCGTGTTCACGAGCGCGGACATCGACTTCCTGGTGGGCCCCAACGACCAGGCCATGCAGCGCTACGAGTTCAAGCAGGGCAACCTCTACGAGCTCAACAACATCAGTCGCCACCGCGTCAAGAACAACTGGGACCAGCACCGCGTGCACTTGATCTTCGACTACGTCGACGAGGGCTTCCCGCTGCACCGCATGGAGCTCAAGCAGGGCACCGTCGTGTGGCAGACGCGCCGCTCCGTGGACCTGTCCACGGACTACGGCAAGCGCGTGCCGCCCTCGTTCGTCGTCATCGGCTCGCAGAAGGCCGGCACCACGTCGCTGCACGACTACATCCTGCAGCACGACCTCGTGTGGCCGGCCAAGCGGAAGGAGACCCACTACTTCGACTGGCGCTGGAACAAGGAGCTGCCCGACGCCTCGACGCCTGAGGGCGCCAAGAAGCACCTCCGCTACTACGAGGACACGTTTCTGGAGAGGAAGATCCTGTACCGGTTCCCGTCGCTCCTGTCGGGGGAGGCCACGCCCAGCTACATGCTCGGCGGAAAGACCGTGATCAACCGCATGAAGCAGGTGATCCCGCACTGCCGCAAGATCCTCGCCATCATGCGCAGCCCCGTGGAGCGTGCGTACTCGCACTACTCGATGACGGCCGACACGGAGGGCTCCGAGGAGCAGAAGCGCAACCGCGGCCACCACCACCTCAAGGGCCGCAGCTTCGAGCAGCTCGTCGACGACGAGATTGAGGAGCTCTCGAAGCTTGGCGTGCACCCGGACATGGACTTCGAGGAGTTTGACGAGAAGGTCATGCGCCAGCGTCTCGAGTTCGACCACGGCGCGCACTCGTTCGTAGCGCGTGGCCTGTACGCACTGCAGCTCGCGGGCTGGATCGAGTCGTACGGGAAGGAGAACGTGCTTCTGCTCACTCTGGACGAGTTCAAGACGACGGAGAACCTCCACGTATGTCTTGCTTATTGTGTGTCTCCCTGGTCTACTGGTGCTAACTTGTTTCGGATCTTTTTCGTGCAGGCCACCATGGATAAAGTGTTCAACTTCCTGGACCTGCCGTACCACCGCATCAAGGACACTTCAGCCAAGAACACGCGCAAGTACGACCCCATCGACGACGCTGTGCGCGCCAAGCTGGCCGCCTTCTACGCGCCGTACAATGACAAGCTGTACGCGATCCTAGGCCGTGACATGGGCTGGTAAAGAAAGAGACACAACCCCCGGACTCAGCTCGCTCGTAGACTGCATTATGACTGCTCTTCAATACATCTGTACTCCAATCTCTGTGTCGGTTTTTGTGCACTAAGCAATGCTGTAACTTGAGTCCGTACTGAGGTGGGTGGTCCCCCTTGTTTTTCAAGTAATACACGAATCTGCTAGTGAAGCGAGTTTCTAGGATATTTGTTACAGCAGCGTTAAGCCTAATAGATTAGAATGAATGGGTCTACTTCGTATGCACTTAGAAGCCTTCGAAGGTGTCGCTGCCCGTGAACGGACGGATCTTGGTGTCCTCCGGGTAGGCGTCGAAGTTGCCCGCGTCGAACGCGTCCTTGATCGCGGGTGTGTACGGCGCCTTCATCGACTTCTTGACCATCGCGGCCCAGTCGAACTTGGCGTTCGTGAAGAACGGGTGGTTCACCACATCCTGCATGCCTCCGGCCAGCGAGCCGATGCGAAGCGCCGGGTTCGTCTCGAGCAGCTTCATGACCAGGTCCTTGGCCTCCGGGTCGAACTTGGGCGGGAACTTGAGCATGGCGCGGCCCTGGAGGATCTTCTCGAAAATCTTGTTCTGGTCGTTGTGCTGGAACGGCGTGCGCCCGGCGATCAGCTCGTAGAGCAGGCAGCCGAGCGCCCAGTGGTCCACCGCCTTGCCGTGACCTTTGTTCAGAACAAGCTCCGGAGCGAGGTACTCGGGCGTACCGCAGAGAGTGAACGAGCGCTCGTAGAGCGCGCCGTTGCGGTAGTACGGCACGTGCTTGGCGAAGCCGAAGTCGACCATCTTCAGGTAGCCGGCACTGTCGATGACGAGGTTCTCGGGCTTCAGGTCGCGGTAGGCGACCGTCATCTTCTGGAGATAGCGCAGGGCCTCCACCACGTTCGCCGTGTAGAACCTCGCGGCCGAGACGTCGAACGCGCCGCAGACGCCCTTGGCCACCTTGAACGCCTTCTCGTAGAGCAGACTCCAGAGCTCGCCACCCTGCACGAGCTCGAAGAGCATGTAGAGCTGGTTGGCGTCCTGGTACGTTTCGTGCAGCTTGAGGATGAACGGGTGCTCGCACTCGGCGAGGATGCCCTTCTCGTACATGACGTTCTTCTGCTGGTGCGTCTCGACGATGAGCGCTTTCGACATGCACTTGAGCGCGAACGCCTGGTTCGTGGGGCGGTGACGCACGATAATGACGCGGCCGAAGGTGCCCGTGCCGATGGTGCGGATCTTGTCCAGGTCCTTGTAGAGCAGCTTCTTGGCCGGTGGCGGCGGGGCCGCAGATCCCGCACGGGCGTCGCTCCGTCCGCCCAGCACGGACTGCTGGACGAGCTGCTGGCGCTGGATTTCACGCTGCATGATGTGGTCGAGCTTGCCCAGGAGCTGCTCGAAAGCGGCGCGTTGAAGCGTGAGGCACTCGACGCGGCCGATGGCGACGCAGTCGGCCGCGCGGGGCTCATTCGCGAGCAGCGCGCGCTCGCCGAAGAACTCGCCCGAACGGAGCTGCATGATCTCAAAGCCCGACTTGCGGACGCTCACCTTGCCGTCCGAGATCATGTAGAACGTGTCGGCGGCGTCGCCCTCCTTGATGATGGTGCTCTTGTCCTCGAACGACACGACATTGAGCGCGTGCGCGAGGATGTCGAGCTCGTCATCCGTGAGCGACGACAGGAGCGGCACGCTACGCAGCACGCGAATGCGCATCTGACGGTCGATCAGGGACCGCAGCGGGCCCAGCAGCTTGGTGAACTCGGATCGGTCCATGACGTAGCAGTCCACGGTGCCCATGGCGATGCAGTTCGCCTGGCGCGGCTCGTTCAGCACGAGCGCCATCTCTCCGAAGTAGTTGCCGCGTTGCAGCGTCATGAGCTCCTTGTCCGTTTCCTCGCCGCCGGCACTCGACGTGCAGCGCACCGTGCCCTCGACGATGATGTAGAAGGTGTTGCCGTCCTCGCCCTGGCGGATGATGTAGTCGCCGTCGTTGAAGCGCTGCAGCTTGAGCGCAGCCGCCACCTTCTGCAGCTGGTTGTTGCTCAGGCGCTGCAGCAGCTCGACGTTCTTGAGGAAGTTGACGCGCGCGAGCTGCGTGGCCGAGGCCGTGGTGGCCATGATCTTGCGGAACGTGGTGCGCTCCACCGTCCAGAGGATGCAGCCCGTGGTGGCGCGGATCGTCGCCGCGCGCGGGCAGTTGTAGAGCAGCGCGAGCTCCCCGAAGGCATCGCCGTTCGTGTAGGTGCCCACGAGCTTGCCGTCGATCACGATGTCGCAGTTGCCGCTCTCGAGCACGTAGAAGCACTTGCCCGACGTGCCCTGCGCGATGACGGCGTCGCCCGCCTGGATGGTGACCATGGCCATGACGTCGATCATCTCGTCGATCTCGCCCTGGTCCAGCGAGCTGAAGAGGTAGTGCGCCTTGAGGGCCTTGGTGATCATGGCGCGCGTCTGGTTGTTCTTGGGCACGCGGACGTGCTGGCTGCTGTCCAGGTCACCCGGTTCCACGGCGTCTTCCTTGATCGGCGCGCGACGCACGCCCTTGTGCTCGTTCAGGTCGAGCACGCTCATGGCCAGAGGAACTGCCGCCGCATTGCCGTTCAACTGCACCGTCGAGGTGACCGCGGCGGCGGAGTTGGTACTCGGCTTGATGGTCGGAGGCGGTGACGGCGGCAGGATCAAGTCCTTCATACGCTTGGAGAAATCCATGGCGGACGGCGGACGGGCTGCTGGCGGTGGAGCTGACTTGCTTGGAAGGCGAAAGCGGAAGTGAACGATAGATAGCTCGGAAGCTGCTAGTGGGCTGGAGCTTCGCCGTCATGGTCTCCGATAAGGAAGCATGGCATCGGACAAGAACCTGCTAAGAATATCGCCGGGTTGTCGCCATGGTGGTCACGTAGTGCGAGTGCCTCAGGAATAGCTGGATGGCGCCCAGCGTGTCTGCCCTATCTCGGGCTGCGTGTTGAAGCTTTGACGGCAAACCGCCGGTCGTTTCGAGGCTGGCATGAGGTTGGGAGGCGGATATAGGCGCGAACGATGGCCCCGGGGCGAGTGGGGAAGCGCGTTCGAGTGTACTGGTCCGAAGAGGAGGAATGGTTCGAAGGCACCATGCAGGACTTTGAGGAATCCCAAGGCTACTACGTTGTGTACGATGACGGCGACGAACGGTGGGAGTCCGCTGGCCGCCCGATGCTGGTCGAAGGTGAAGAAGAAGCTCAAACTGCCGCGCACTACGACGAGCTGTGCTTGCGAGCTCCTGACCGCGCTCCTAAGATGTTGGAGCCTCCAGCCTCCTCGCCTGGGAGCAACTACGACGACGAGTTTCAAGGAATGGAGCAAAGCGAACATCAAGAGACGGATCTACCCGAGCAAGACGGAACCGACCAGGACGGGAATGACTTTGGTGGTGAGGACCCGGACGATGCCAGTGACGGTGGCCAGTCCACTGCCGGCTCGGAAATGCCGCAGACCTTCGCGAAGACGAGTAACGAGGGGCGACCCGCGCCTTCAGCCGTCCCAGTCCCTGTCACAGGTCTTTTGGAAAGTCAAGTACTGCGAGCTACCGGTCTACAGACCAGCCGAGCACTTGCCCCGAACGCTTTTGTGCGGGTGTCCTTTGTGGAGTCTGGCGATGCAAATGCCATGCTTCAGTGCAAGGAGACGCTGTCAACTACAGGGATCGTTCGTGGCTGCGTGAACCCCATTTGGAGCGAAGAGCTGAGGGGCGAAGCGGGCTTTCGACTTGAGCTGCGTCCTCGCATCGTGCCGCCCGCGACGAAACCTGCGTGGCACCAGCTCCCGGGCGCCGTGCTGTTCACCGTTTTCTCGGCCTCCAGGTCGGACGGGAGCTCTCGCAATGAACACATTGGCCAGGCGACGGTATCGCTGCGCAGTCTTCTCCCGGACCTGCTCACTACGTCTCCGTTCACCACGCGAGCTCTCGAGCTTCGGTCACGCAGCGGGAAGCGTCTCGGATACGGCAATGCATCGAAGAGAAGCCTCTTCTTGGACGACGGAAGAGCAGAAAGCCCGTGCTTGGTGGCGTCGTTCCGGTTCATCCCCACGTACGAGAAGCGAACGGGTCCACCCCGTTCAGTGAGCTTGGACTCTCGACTGGCCCCGGCGAAGACGGCGTCGAACCGGAGTATACGACAGGAGAAGGCTCGGAGCGCCAAGCGGACAGCGCCGGCGCAAACGAGTAGCAGCTCAATCAATCGCCGGCGCTTTGAGAAGCAGGTCGCGCGGGACAACCGGTCGTTCGCCAAGCGGCTGGAGTGGAAAGAGGCTCGCCGGACGCGCCACTCAGCTCAAGCGAAGACGCAGGAGCAGAAGAAGGTGACACCGCCTCAATACGGAGCGAGGAAGCACGGACTCCAAGCGCATTCCGGGGTCAACCGGACCAAGTTCGCGCAACAGGTTGCTGCGGAGAACAAGGCGATCGGCAGACGGCTGCAGACCATCCTCGGCAGTGACGAAGGCGCTCGCAACCCGGAGAAGTTTAGCCGCTGGGCGGCGGCAGAACCGAAAGACAGCACCGACTGCGACTACATGGATCGGGACAAGGCGCACGCCCAAGACAAGCGCCGGCAGCGACAGGTTGAGCTCGATTTTATGATGGAGAAGGCCCAGACCACGTACCAGCAGCAGCATCAACTGGTAGACGAAGTCACGGAGCTGCACGAGTCGGTCGCCGCTCTGAAAACGCAGGTTGACACGCTGAACAAGAGCGTTCTCCGTCTGGACATCCTCAACAAGAAGGACCAGCACGTGCGCGATTGCCTGCTTCGTGCTGCTGTTACGTGTGCGAGTTCGACGGCGAAGGCCTCGCCACGACAGATCAAAAGCTCGTCCACGACAGCAACTCGAAGCAGCAACAACGACCAAGACGATGGAGGGAAGAACCGCAAGGAACAAGAGTGCGAGCTACTCACACAGCACCGAGATCGTCTGCAAGCAGAGAAGCAGAAGCTGAGCCACGAGCTGAAGGCTCTCAATGAGCTAGAGATCGACCTCGACAACGAGATGAACGATCAACAGTGCAAGTGGGAACACGCGATCGCGACGCAGCTCTTCCACCGCCAAATGGACAAGAAGAACGCTGTCCAAGCCCAGAAAGCAGCTCAAGAGATGAAGAGACGGCAGAAAGCCTTGGAGCTTTCACGTGTGGAGGAGGAGCAATGGGCGAGCTACCAGGCTCACCAAGAACTCGCACAGCTGCAGATTGTCAACCAACTGCTACGCGATCAGAGCTGCGAGCAGCCTCGAGCGTCTCGTTCCTCTTCAACTGCTGTGAGCGAATACCTCGCCACGAAGATTGACAAGCAGAAGACCAAGCTGCAGCAGCTGCAAGCTCAAGTTGAGCGACGACGGAGTGAACTCGAAGCCATGCTGGCCGGTGGAGGGAACGAGCGTCTTCGCAAGCGCGTGCAGGAGCTGCAAAAACTCGTTTTCCTGTGCAAGTCGCAAGCTTCGCACGTGAAGAAAGCCGAGCGAGTTGCTCAACGCCAGGGCGAGCAGGTGGACTTGGAGTTCCAACGACGCTTGTTCAGTGAGCAAACAGAGACGGAGATTGTACTCAAGAGATAGTGCAGCGAACCATGCTGCACGCTCGACCATCACGATCATTCCGCGACGAAGCTACCGAGAGCTCCCGTCACTTTGTCGTCTTCTCATGGCTTGTTGATGTCTGAGAAACTCGCGGTACTCCTTTGGGTAGATTTTGTCGCGGTATCCGGTCATCTCGAACGGCGCGTTGCCATGCTTGTTCTCAATATCCTAGTACGGGGAGGTACATGGCCTTGCGTTAGTGAGGGGTTAGCAGACATTGTTATTTTTTTTACCATACACTCGGTACTTACTGCATCATCCATTTGATCTTCCAGCATTGTTGAGATTTGAGCCTACAGAGTTGACAGAGTAAAATACTTTAAGACGCCAGCCTCATCGTGAACAAAGCCACATGTAGACTAGATCGCACCTGACAAAACGCGTAGCTGTAGTGCAGCGCGCTGTTTCCGTCCGCATCGGTGGCTATCAGATCCTCGTCACCCGATAATCGATCAAGAAGGCTTTCCACGAAGATGGCGTCCTTGACACTTGCTGCAAGCATGAGGGGGGTCACCCCCCACTTATCAGCAGCGCACACGTTGGCCCCAGCTTGAAGGACCAGAACCGCGGTCTGCAAAAATCGACTGGGCGCTGTGCGCTTGAGCTCGGCTGCTTTTGCCTGCTTGATACGCTCTGCGCGTGATGAAGCACAGGTAGTCGACAACTGCAGCGCGTTCATATACCCCAGAACCTACACGGAAAAATGATCAGTGTCACTAGTTACCTTCGTGTCATTGAGACCCGTAAAGTATCCGTCCCATACCACCAGATGAAGCGGAGTCCTCTCTGCTTGAGCTGTTTTATCCGTCACTGATACTGCTACAGCTTGGTCCAGCGGTGGTGGACCGCGTTTGGATCGAGCAAGCAACAGACGCCTCACTTGATCAACGTTACCGCTGGAGCATTCTGTCCAGAGGTTCTACAGTCCTTCATGACATGAGTTCATGGTAATGCACTTCAAAGAAACATCCAAGATGGCCACTTACCACCAGCATTTGGCGAACACTGTCACTCTTGGAGAGGTCCTTCGGCTTCCTGCCTTGGATGTCCGGCGCATCGATCCACAGGCGCGAGTCTGCGTCCCAGGACAGCAGAAACTGCACCATGCTGGGGTTTCCTTGAATTGCTGGAGCGACCACAAAAGGTGTCAGGAGCGTGGCCTAACACGTCTGGCAGTCGACAGGTCGCTAACGTACCTGCAACGTGAAGCGGGTTCCACTGGTTGTCTCCCGTTGCAGTTGCATCGCATCCAGCACGCAAAAGGAATCGAGCCACGCCCACGTCGCCACGCCGGCAAGCCAGAAGTAGTGGCGTTGCGCCATGTTCATCCTTGAGATCCACGTCTGCCTTGGTTGACTCATGGAGAAAGGTTACGAACGACAGTCGATCTTCGGACTCCAATGCCCCTGTCGGTTGTGTGTCAGCTTTGTAGTGTAGCAACTCACGCTTCCTCGATCGAACGGCGACGTGGAGTGGCGATCTTCCTTTCAATGACTTTGCATTGACGTCAACAGAGTTTGGGGACTCCAGGAGAAGCTGAGCAATGGCCAAATGCTTGGCACTGGCCTCGTCCGCGCAATACTGGGAGTAAAAGAAAGTGAACGTCCTGTTACCGTCTCCGATTCCAGTTCAGCAAGGCAGAACGTACGTGCAAGGGGGTCCATTGGTTTGCATCTCGAGCGTTGGGGTCCGCTCCTTCTTCGAGAAGAAGCTCGACGGCTCGGATGTTCCCGAACATTGCAGCTCGGTGAAGTGGCAGCTGGTGCAGGCGTCCGGCGCTGTTATCCATGATGCGCTGTAGCTTGGCCAGCGCAAAGGTTATGACTCCAGCGTTGCAGTGGTCGTCGCTAGTATCTCCTGAGGTTGGTCGATGGTAATTCTGAACGTCGATGGCTTCGAGCTGGCGCAGAATGACGTTTTCCAAGACTCGTGACACGTTGAACGAGAGCAGCAGGTCCACGTCAGCTTGACTCAACTTGACGCCCATGTGGAAATGCCACTTGACTTGCTTGAGGTTCCCAGTCTCAACAGCGTAATGAAGCGCCAGTTTCTTGAAACGATCTACACACCAAAGTGTAGTATTTCAGCAGATCATTTTCCAAGTGACAAGTAATTTGACGAGTACCTTTAGCGGACAAGATACTGGGCTGGGTGCGAAGGACGCTGCAGAATTCATAGTCGTGCTCCACAGGGATCAGCGAAGATGTCGTGGTGGCAATCTGAATAACACACAAAAGTGCGTTAGAGTGTGTCGACTGCGAATGGCCGAGTGCAGGAACGTACGTAGTGAAAGAGTGAGCGCCCATTCTCGTCCACGCTGCTGCAAATGTTTCCCCAATCCGCGCACTTTTGCTTCGTCGTCTCTCGTTGCAGCTCTTTCACTCGAGGTGGCACCCACCCGTTTCCAGTGCCTGGCATCCACCTAACCAGGGAACAGCACGTTAATGAGTGGGGGGGCTCTAGTCCATACACATCACGTAAAATACAGACGTCTGCGCCTTCTTTCGCATCAGAACTTGCAGCTCCATCTCAAACTGCGCGTCTCGATAGGCGTTCACGTGCTGGAAGACCAGATCCCGGACTAGTTTGTCTCTTGAGAGCGCGGCGTAGTGGTAAAGGGTACGTCCAGTCGTGTCCACGATTTCCAACACTTCTTTCGGGGAGGTCTTGGCGAGATACTGCGCCAATTGATGCGTGTCCTCCGTGATGACCACGTGAAACAACTCGATGTCGCTCGCTCGAGGCACAAACATCTTCGGCTTCCTGTCAAGACCAACGCGTTAGTTCATCGACCGACCTCCAGCCCGCCGAGAGATTGTCTGGCGTCCTACCTCTCTTGTCGCCTGTGTGAGTTCTCACTAGCGACATCCGGCGGACAGTCGTAAAGACTCTCAACGTCAACCTCAGCCAGCCTCGTATCAGCCTCACAGTGTGGAGGTCTCTCTTCAGTCTCTCCTGGCTGCGTCGTAGTCTTAACATCTCCCTCCTCACCCTCAACGTCATCGAAATTAAAGTCTTCATCCTCACTTCCGTCGCTGTCGACAAGAGGCTTCGAGCTGGCGGCTTCGCTTCCCTTTTGCGTGGGTTCATCTGGAGTGTTGGCACTACTCGCAGCGACTTCATCAGCGGCCTCGCTCATTGTCTTCCCCGGTTCTCTTTGAACGGCATCACCCGTTCCCTGGTTGCCGCTGTCTGTCCGAGCAGGAGGCTTCAAACTTGACTGACGTCGTGCTCTAACGGTACGAGGCGATGATGTCTCTGCCTGCTCGGAATTGCTGTCAGTCGTAGCCTCTGTCGGCTTCACCGGCGCCAATGCTGATGGCCGTAGCTGCTTCAACGCCTTGAGTGGCTTCACCGGAGACGTCAACGCGCCATCGGAACCTCCAAGCGATTTCAATGACGGAACCTTCAGTTGTGCCAGCGTTTTACCCGGTGAACCCGCTTTGCCAACGATACTGAGACCATCAAGTCGCTGCTGCTTTGGTGCAAAAGCTGCCAACGCGGTGGGCTTCGACACCTCCATGCAAGAATTTGAGCGTCCGCGATGCAAATACCGAGTCACCGACCCTTCATTTCCGCGGCTCGCGAAGATCGTACGCGACGTTGTCCCTGCACGCCACTCACACGCAGCAAAAACCCACTCGGACGCTTGCGCTTTGGACCGATTCCATGTCGAAAAAGCTCGGAGCACGGGTCCGAATTGGATCGGAGACCGCCCCCGAAGCTTCAAAGCCGCCTCCAGACGGAGCGGATGTGGTCGTGGGCCAGTTCGCGCGCGAGTTAACCGCCTTGTTGCAGCTCACACGGGAGAAACAAGCCAAGCAAGTGACGTCCGAGAGCTTTGGCGGCGCCCGGGACGACGTGGCCAATGCACATCAAGAGGTTGCGTGCTTCGGAGACGTCACCCAGAAGCTCGTCCTGTTGGTGGGTCGACTCCTGCGAGCTACGCCGGACCAGCTCAACACGGCCAAGAAGGCCGAGCTGCTGCTCACGTTCGGAGACAAGTTCTACCACGCCCAGGAATTCCAAGCCGCGTCCATGTTTTTCTACGAGAAGCTGCTGCTGCTGCTGCTGGACGACAACGGGACGGACGAGAGCTCGACACGACCCGGTGCTCCACTTCTTGAACGCGTTCTCGCCTCGGTCGACTCACCGAGGAGCCGACTTGAGAGTCAAGCGTACATCCGCGCACTCTTTGGCGTGGCCATGTGCTGCTTCCACGTTCAAAAGCGGTCGGACGCGCTCGTGAGGAACCCCGGGAGGCTGGAAAAGATGATCGAGGCGTTGACACTCCTGCGGCTCGGAATGGAGAGCGCGGTGGCGGCGGAGCGCTCGCACTCCGGCCAGTTCTCGTGGCTCACGTTGAATGGTTCGGTGCTCGTGTACTCCATCGCCAAGCCGCTGCAGGCCTTGGGGTTCTCGAAGGAGGTCATCGCGTACCTCAAGTGGAGTCTGCTAGCGCTGGGGTCGGCAGTGGCGTTGTCCACGACCAAGCACGTCGTGTGGCGCCTGCAGCTTGGGTCGGCCATCTGCGACTGCTACGAAGACTTGGCGCTGAAGGAGGCGGCGAAAGCGGAGCAACACCTGAACGCGGCAGTGGCCTGTGCCGCGTATCTCCAGCAAGCGGTTCAACGGCTGCGCAGCGAGGAGGAGCTGGACATGCCGCTGCCGGTCCACGTTCAACGCGTTCTGGCTCAAGCAGAGACCACGTCGACCATGCTGGCGCTACGAGTGAAAGCCGCTGCAGCTCACGAACCACCCACGAGAAGCGCGCTGGAGACGGCTTTCCCCATCGTACAGGACCAACTCCGAGCTGCGATGGATGCCATGGAGACGCTGTCGCGTCGAGTCAAGCAGCAGCGCGGCGGACAAGGAACTTTCACGTTGGTAGCGTCAGCATCCGCTCCACCACCGGCGAACGAAGCTTTGGTGGCGATGTTCGACTTCGTTATGGAAATGGTGACCCCAAAGCTCAAGCTGCTGGTCGACGAGGGGGAATCGGAGTCTTCACTGCTCGATCCAGCGGATTTCTCGGTGTCTTTCCACCTGGCGCTCATCCGACACTGCTTCCAACTCGCCAAACCCGGGGAACACATGAGTCTCCTCACTAGGAGCGTCCACGCACGACTAGAATCGTCAGCAGAGCGTCTAGTGGCGGCTGACGCAGAGATGATCAAGTGCTTACTTGAGCTGTATAAAGCACTTCACGACGTCCAGCAGTCTTGGTCAACGTGGGAAGCTATGTCCGAAGAGGAACGCGTTCAATGCGAGTCCAAAGCACCAGTGACTTTGCCAGTGTCCGGTGGTACCATCCCGGCGTCGACGTTTCTTACACGGCTGTCAATGGCGATACAGGGCTGCGTCTTCCACGGCGACGGCGCCATCTCCCGTACGAATGAAGAATTGATGACATCGGTGGCGTTGCAAATGTGGCGTGAGATCGCGACCCCCATGCTGAAGGAGCTGGACGCCACCGAGCCTTCCCAATTGTCAAAGCCCCTGGTACGCCTCACGTGCGAGCTGCTGCTGGCGATTCATTTCACGTTCACCGCCGTGAAATTTCAAGATCTGCTGCTTCATGCGCATGTTTGTCTGCGCTTGGCGACGCTCTTAACTACCCGGGGGAAGGCACGCAGAGGCAGCCAAGTGGTGCGCCAATGCCTTGAGCGGATCGACTCGCGGCGGAGCAATTTAGTGAACTTGTCGTCACACTTCCACGCTGTCGTCCACACGGATGCTGGACTGGGATCCACACCAGAACGTCTCTCGCACGCCTCCTTCTCCTGCGCGGTAGGAGATCACAGCGGATCAATGGACTCCCACAACGCACGGGATCGCGTTGGTGTACGAGGCACAGGGTCACAACTCGGCGGTCTGAGTCAGGACCAGTGCTGCGTCCAAGTCGACTTGCTACTCCTGTTGTACCGTTTGGAGCTTCAGGCCGCTACAATGGTCGACGCCCTTCCTCTAACCAGTACCAAAGCTTCAACTGTCACGCCCGGTGGGTCGTCAACTACGAGCACGATGCTCTTTGCCAACACGGAGGTGAAGCTCAGCGACGAATGCCATCAAAACGGCTACGCGAGGGTGCTCCTCAACATTCAGCGTCTCGCTCACCCGCACAAGTCGGTGAAGGAGAGACGCACGCTCGCGGACGAGAGCTTTCGACTACTGGAGCAGGTGGAGACTCAAGAGGAGAAGCTTCGCCACCAATTGACTCCGTCTTGGACCGAGTCTGCAGTCCCTGCTGCCCCCATTGTGGTCTCTCGATCGAGCTCCGCTATCACCGTCCAAGTGGTAGCGTACCATCCTTCTGTCCCATCGCTGCGAAAGAAGCGCGTCGAGTTTTACATGGTGTTTGCCAAATCCGCGGGGGTCGGAACTGCAGTCTCGCTCAACAGCAACCAACTGGCAGGGACGGCCACTCCCGTTTACCCTCCGCACCTGAACGTGACGATATCGGGACTCCTGCCAAACGAAAGCTACGTCTTTGCCGTCGCTGCCTTCGACAACAAGCACGAGCTCATCCACTGCATCGGCGAAACCTCGGACCCAGTGGTGGCGCTCAACCCGTTGCCGTTGCCGATGTGCTACGGGTATTTGGCCAAAGCTTGCGACGACGCGCAGCTCGTTGGACGAGCCAGCCAAGCTGCGAATTATCTGTACAACGCCGTCGTTTCTCGCGCGTGTGCTGGGCGGCCGTCGTGGATGGCCAATCCATTCTACCGCCAAGCACTACAGCGCGACGTCGTGGCGCAGTTCCCCGTACCGATTCTCAACCTCTGCATCCAAGCGCTCGTCATCTTGTGCCACGACGAACCTGGCGACCCGGAGCGAGATGGAAAACTGGACTCGTCCTCCTCCGACTTGGACGCGCAGCCACTGACAGCGACGCAGACGAAAGCCCTGGAAGACAGCCGGAAGGTTTCGATGGCTATCGAGATTGCGTGCGCAACGGACAACCTGGAAGCCATTCGCGTGCTGTGCTTCAAAGGGTATCGCTTGTTGCTGCCTTTGCTGCACTTGAAGGGGGGTTGCGACGGTCTCACGTTCGCGGCGCTCGTGACGTTCTACCAGGCGCTTCACGTGATTCCTAGTACGAAATGGGACCTCGATACACGAAGCATCTGTGCGCGTGTCGGCTTTGAGCTGTTCCGAGTCGCACAAGAAGCAAACGGCGACGTCTCTCGGGTCACGCTTCCTCTACTGCTAACAGCGGGTCAACGTCTCCATGAATCAGATCAAGCTCATTCGGATAGCGCCGTGCGGAACGAAGAGGACAGCAGCTTTCGTGAGGTTGTGGCCCTGTTCAAGCTGGCCAGCAGTACGCAAGTTGTTAGCACGCCACTCCCAGACACCTCCACTCCTGTACACGCAGCGACTGCGGTGGCTTCACCTCGAGGTGCTGGAACGAAGGGAGCAGCAGCAGCCTCAAAGGACAAAACCCAGAGCAATACGCCGCAAGCCACTCCGCGAAGTACCGGCGGCGAGTCTGGAGAAGCGGAAGTTGGAGGAAAGCTGCCGAGCCTGAACGAACTCCTCCAGTCTGAAGGGAACGATCTCTCGAAGGTCTTCAGCACTCTTGAACAGCAGAGTTCTTCCGATCGTCGAGCGATCGAGTTTGCAAGCAAAATCTGTGGGGCGGTTCTCGCAGCAGGAAGCCCCCACGTGGCTCAAATGGACAAGCTTTTATCGTCGCTCAAGGTGGCCGGACGAATAAGCAGCCACTTTCGAGCTACCCTCGTCTCGCTTGGTGGCGCCTCCCTATTGCCAGAGGTAAAAGATGCCCCTCCTGCCGATGAAGCGAGCCCGTTGAGTGCTCGAGCAGAGCAGGAGGTCACGACCAGTGAGACGTTTCCACTTGAAAGCACGATCCCGGAGGCTGATGTCGACGACGACTACTTGTATCGGTGGTGCGGTGAGCTTCACTTCATTCAATCCGTGTTGCTGGTAAGCGGTCACCTTGTGTGCGGTTTGATTCGTGTATTCCCCCAAGTCACTAAAGCTTTTTTTCTTGCCGGAATGCCAACAGTACCGGAAGATCGCCATGCTTTGCGCTACCATCAACACAGTGAACACTGCGAATGGACCTGACACGGAAGACTGCACGTACGAACTGCTCCACGGTGGTAACAAGGACGACGAAGCTGCAACTAGCCGTACCAAGGGCTTGGAAGCTGTGCCGGGATCGGGTGCTGAGCCCCGCGAAGTGGATTCACCGACGGAAGAAGATGATCATGGAGGCGCTAGTGCAGCAGCTTCGGAGGACAACCGACTGACTCAACTGATTGGCGAGCTTCTGGAAAAATCGGCAGCATGTTGCAAGCTGTTTCGACTGGCAAAGTGCTGGCAAGGGCTCCAGGCTGCAGCTCAGCAACTTTGGAACGCTGTTTGGCTCGCCTGGGTGGCTCCAAGTCAAGTGAGTGCGTCGCCAACCAGGCTGGCACATCTCTCAAGCTGTGTTGACGCTCTCCTGGACATGATGGACTTGGCGGTGAACGGAGCTGGAGACCAACACGCCACGTCTTCTACTCCGGCGTCTACGGAACAGTCGATGGCTCTTTCAACCGTGGTGTACGCTGACCCTAACGTGCTGAACGTTGATCAGACCTGGTTCGCGAGGCTGATGGCGTACTCGTTGAGAGCGTTTTGCTCGGTCAAAGACTGGAAGAGCATCGTGCAGAAAGGAAGCAGGTACCATTCCTTGTGTGGCAGCAGCGCTGAAGGCAGTCGGTTCTCCGAGCACAACTTCCCCGTCTTGATATACGCGCAGCAGCAAATCGTCAACCACCAGGAAGCGCTCTTGACAGCAGCAGAGGAAGAATTGAGCGCCTACATCACCGCGTTCCAGGGGCAAGAAGCCAAAAAGAAGAAGAAAAAGTCGCGGCTGGTAGTGGAGGAGGTGCTGTCACCCGAGGAGATCACGTTCCGAGCCACCAAGCAAGAAATGGGGCAGCGAATTCAAGAACTCGTCACTGAACGAGACCTGGAGCGTGGCAAGGTGGCGGATCTCTCGGAAATCTACGATGGACTCTCCAAAGCCAGCAACAAGAGCCTCCAGGCGCTAACCACGTGCCACCAACTCGTTGAAAACTATCGTCGACTCGGTCAGCGCGGTACTGATGCACGCTATAGACAAGAGGAGCTGGCTGCACTTCGACGCCAAGTCCTCGCTGCTTACAACCGGTGCGTGCTTCTGGCACGCCAGAAGCGGCAAAAGCGAGTCGTGTGCCAGGCCCTTCATGAAGCAGGGGACTTCCACCTTGCGACAGGAGACGGGAAAGCTGCTGTCAAGAGCTGGCTCGAGTCGCTGGATAACGCCTTCACCACACTAAACGTCGGCGCCTCGTGGCGAGAAGTGCTCCCACCTGCAAACTACTTTCTCGAGGGCAGCACCAATAAGGACAACCTTGCTGGTGACGAGTTCTGGGTGGGCCTGCAATGCTGCAGCGTGCTATCGAAGCTGGCCATGCACGCGTCTGGTGTCAACTTGCAAAGGGCGGTCGACTACGCGTTGATGGCAGCAGCCATCTTCACTCGATTCTACGGTTGTTCGGCGCCGCATCCAACGAAATGCTTCTTGTTTGGATCGTATCGGGTGCTCGGCCAGCTCTGGCCAGGACGCAAGATGCTGACGGACCCCGACCGGGTCTTCGAGTTCTCTCTTGGGATCATGCTCGTGCTCGTTCCAGAAGTTCTGCTTCAGTATGAGCACCAGTACGCGTCCACGGCAATGCCAGTCATCGCAGGCTACGAGTACGTGGCGGAGAGCTGTCTGGAAGATGCAAACCACGTGGCGAATGCTCGACGGCTCCGAGTCGAGGCACTTGTTCATTGCGGACGCTTCCACGAAGCGTTCCAAGTGCTGATGAGTTTGCTACGTGGTGGTGGCAATGGTAGCGGTGGTGCCCTGGAGTTGGACGCTGTCGTTTTCCACGACGGGAATGCGCTTCTGAACGAGAACAATCGAGCCGCCTTGAACTGGTTCATTTCGTTCCACGCAGAGCAAACCCAAGCAGACCTGAAGAAGCACTACGCTGAGGCTCTCGTGGTGCACATCTTGGCAGTAATTTTGCATCTAGCTGTTGCAATGGCGCGCCATGAAAGCAGATACGACCGTGACGCAGCAATCGCCCGCTCTGCAGCCAAGAAAATGGCACACGCGCTGCTGTCGTTGGTTAAACCAGGTGAGACGACGACCACACCCGCTCAACCCTCCAGAAATTCCGTGGATGGAGGCTTCAACGATGAGGAAGAAGTTACAGCAACGCAAACACTGCAGTCAACCTCATGGGAGGAGCTCCAGCTTCACCGCATTCGAGCCGATTTCCACCTGCAGCTGAGCTACTTGGCGTTCGATGAAGGCGACTGGAACGCGTCTAAGGCGAGCACCGTGGACGCGATCGGCGAGTACAATGCCATTCGTCTTGGATCAGATCAAACACTGCACTTGGAGCTTGATCAGCAGCTCAAGTTCTCGCTCGTGATTTCTCAAGGCACATTCCTTGCCAAGTGTCGATCCCAAGTCGTCGCGTGCTGCCTTGCCCAGACCCACTATCGCACAGCACTCGAGACGGCTCAAATTGCAATTGAGGAGACGAGAGCCACTGGTGAAGAGCACCTCCGACAGCACCTGGAGATGCAACGCCTGCAGGCTGCAGTGTTCCTTGGCGAGCGCGAAAAGACCGAGCGTGAACTCGTTTCCTTGTGCGACGATGCCCTAGCAGCCCACACCTCGGCTTCGCTCACCTACGTCCGCACGTTGCAAACTCTGAGCTCGATACTTCGCTCGAAAGCGTTGTTGTCATCGCACCCGTCCGCGTTGATCGCAGTTTATGAACACTTGAGTGAAGCGGAACAAGTGCTGGATGGCTTGTTGGAACACGACGGCTGGATAGGCGTTGGCTCTGATCACACGTCACCACCGCCGCAGTTTGAGAAGAGGCTCAGTCTGTATCGTCCTGCCATTCCAGAATTCGTGCAGGTTCACGCTGACTTGGCCCAAGTGTTGCTGGAATGCCCTCTAAATCTTGAGAGCGAGAGCATACACGCGCGTCAGGAGAGAGCGCTTCGGTCCGTTGACAATGGAATTCGTGCTCTGGAGCATACCACTCGACGAATGTCTGCAACCAAAGCACGACTTTTGTTACTGAAGGGTGTTTTGCTCTCGAAAGCGTTGCACTCAACCACGACACAGCTCGGAGCTGACAGCTCGACGCCTTCGCCGCTTGTACTGGACGAGAAAAAGCTGAAGCAGCGGCTTGAAGAATGCGCTGGGGCATTCACGGGATGCATCAAGTCGTCAATTGAATGTGGATACGACTGCCAGTTAGTCCGGTTGGCGCTACTTGAGCTGGTCGACCTCTTTGGCCAGAAGCTGATTCCGAGCGACGAGGACGCGCACGTTCAAGCAGCATTTCACTATCTGAATCTGGCAGTGGAAGTACAAGAGCACGAATCCGTGCTCTTTGACACGCATGAGCTGCAAAACGGCACGCTCACGTCCGTGGAAAAGCTGCCGGCTTCAGTTTGTGCTTCCATCAATGCGCAGCTCGGGGCAGACGAGGAAGGCTCTGTTCCGCCACCGACGAACACGAAAGCTCCCGATGTAGGCGCAACCGTCAACTACTTTGTGCGCTTGCTTCGCATGCAACACATTCTCCCCGTCAGCACTGCGGCACTTCAGGATGCGTGTGCTTTTCTTCACTCCTTCTTGGTGCAGAACCACTCAGCGTACGCTCGCCTGGCTTGCTTGACGGACTTGCCGCCTGTTCCATCCACCGACCCCGAGATCCGCGCGGGCCTGGTGTGTGCTCTTTGGGGACAGGATCTCGCTCCAGCAATTGGGTCGGAACCTGGCGAGTCCACGCACAACACCAAACTTACTTTTTACTTCACTCTTGGTACGACAAAGGTGTCCATTGCCGAGAGCTCACCCGCTGCAGGCAACAACGATGCTGTGGCCCGGATGGAGAAGTTCTCATCGTCTCCATTGCTGAGCAAGCGTTGCAACCTGGACCGGCAGTGCGTACAGCACTTGAAAACAGCGCTAGGCACCTTGCGAACCCAGATGGAAGACGAGGACTCACTTCTGATCGATCGCAACGCTTTCTCGAAAACGTTCCACTTGACGCTGTGTGAAATCCAGCAACTGTTCCGCGGAGCTGCGCATTCGAGTGAAAATGCCCGGCAGGACGATGTGAGAGATGAAGTTCGAGACACCGCTTCTGCTGGGAGTTTGCTCGATGCCTTTGGGAACGCCGTAGCGATCGAATGCACGTTGGAGATGGTTCGGCGCTTGGAAGAGCTGTTTTCCATCAACAAGGGGGCAAATGTCGCCGACAATGAGCTCTGCTATTTCTTAAGAGACCTTCTGGATTAACTCAAGGCGAGCGCCACCTGCTGTATAAGGCAGCACAATATCATAAAACTTGAGAAACCGTTCGTAAAATAATGGCTTTGCATTCACTTGCTGGATCGGCTCTCACCTCTAAATGTTTATTCGTCTGCGTCCATGGGAGGAGCAGTCTTCTTGAGGTAAAACTCGTTGAAATCAAAGCGGGACATGAGAAACGACAGGCTTTGCGAGCCACTGTTCACACCGTCGGAGCGTTAGAATTATGAGAACGATACACATTTCAGTCAGCAGTTTGGTTCGTACCGAATTGAGTTCTGCTTGACGATCTCGAGGAGCTCCAGGAATTGGTTGTTGAAATCCTTCGAGATTTCTTCAATCTGACGTAAGATCTTCGAGTTGGTGCCAAACGTCTCCCGCTCTGCTCGCATGCTGTAGTCTTCTTCCTCTTGTATTCCCCACGAGCTCTGCACATCGCAAATACAAACACACGTTCACTAGTAGCAAAAGACGAAAGACGAGCTACTCCAATGACACGCCAAGTGTACATCTAGTTCCTGGCGCTGAATCAGTTGCTGACGCCTCTCCTCCACGTGCTTCTCGTGCATTGCAGTCGTGTATAAATTCTCCTGCGCCTTGCAGAATCTAATGATCGTTGCGAAGATGAGCTTCAGCTGCTTCAAAAGCTCTCTTGATTCCTTCATCATGAAACCCTACGGATGGAAGCATCACATAACGCTCGTTAATTTCCATTGTCACCACTGGTAAAATAATCTGTTCTCACATTTTTCTTGATGGAGGCAATGTAAGCTGCATGACTTTCGATGAGGCCATCTAAGTCCTTGGCAGCGTTCAGATCCTTCACCAACTTATGCCACGCCGTCTCCAAAACCTAGGAGAGAAAAAAACACGTCAAACATAAGGAATTGAAGTTACATCCGACGTTGGCTGTGCCGCGCCTTACCTCAAACATAATGTAGTTGAGGAGGTTCGTTGTAAAGTGGATCATTTCAGATCGCACGAGCTGACTTCTGTGCAGCACAGGCCTAATTCCCGGTACGCATCCCTGCATACCACACAACCAAATAAAGACGGGCTAGTTAGAATATACACCTGTGACTATAGATACGCAAGGGAGCGCACCTGAACCTCATGCCCAAGATTCATATCCTTTGTCCATGACGCAGACAGCGAGTGCTCAACGCGCTTCATTCGCCACAAAAAGTCGAAGATTTGCTGGTACTGGAGCATCGACGACGCAGGGATTACACTGTTCACTGGTGCTTGCAAGTTGTAGTGCAAGCAAAAGATGTCCCATCCAGTGTCCGCTGTCAAGACAGGTACAGGTATCGAGAACACTCATTCTTGTTAGACTACGTCTCGGCTGCCGTATGAAATTAGCCATTTACTCACCCGAGGATCCTTGCAGCAGCTCAACATCTAGGCGCCCTAGGATGTCCGTCGACTAGATATTAAACATGGCCATCAGTCCGAGAGCAATGTTACAGGGAGCTTGAATATCAAATACAAACCTCAAACTTCGCATTGGAAGCGTTTAGCGCTGTCTCCAGCACGTTTGTAAGCGTATGCCGGTACACTTGCGACCCTCGCTTGGACAACTCAGGCCCCAAAAGGTCCATTAGATATTGAATGAAGTCACCCTGGTAAGCAGGCAACAAGTACGCAGTTGGATAAAGAGTTAACCTTGAGGCACACCACCAATTGACCCCTCGATAACAATACTGCATACCTGTCCAAGCAACAAGTAACGCTTCAATGCTTGACAATGATCCAGGAGCCTGTATTTCTCCATCAGCGTGCGAATCAGGTACTCATTGGTAGAGTTTGACACATTTGTGATCACTGTTTCAAGTCGCTTCAACTCCGCGAAATAGGCCCCTTCACTTTCGGTCTCCATTCCAATCACGGCACTTTCTTGTGCAGCGTCCATGACCCACTACGTTAGAACAGCACGCAGAGGTCAGCAACGGCCCCTAATCGAGAGATTTACACAAGCTTCAACTCACATCAGTATGTCCACAGCACTGGCGAATGAAGTTAATACTCTTTCCAATGACCAGGATCTTCTTCGCGAGCTCACTATCCACGACAAAGAAGCAACAGCTCAGTTTTGAGTGGCCATCGAAGTAGCACAAGCGAACGAAATGAAATGCAAACGTACATCGAGATGAATCTTGGTAGCATCTTCAAGTTCAGCGTGTATTTCTTGGCCCAGAATTGATCGTCACTCACCGTTGAATCTGCCACCACGAAAAACTCACCCTACCAAATCGAAGTTCGACAGACAACAAGACCGTGTCAGCATAATCCTTTGCCATACTGAAGATGCAAAACAATGCTCCACTTACATGCACATCTTCCAGTTCTCCTTCAAAGACCCACCGCTTAATCATCCGGACGATTGGAGCAGCAATTTGCTTCAGCACTTTTTCAACGAACTTTGACACCTCCGGGTCACCGTGCAATACATGCGAGTAAATGCCGGACGCAAGCGCACCGCCACGAAGTCCCTCAACACTGCAGCAATGCATCACACATTAACACCATGCTAACCTTTTACTGCGTCGGAAAGCAAGCACAGTTTACCTGTCGATCAGACGGGCCATTAAACGCATTCTGTCTAGTGGCTCCTGAAGCCACACGATTAACGTCCGCAAGGTCAAGCTGCTCATACCGCGTTCATTTGGCTGCCTTGTTTCGGCATCCTCGTCGATCTGAGCAGCCAATACGGCGATCAAGCGGAAATAAACCGCCAGCTCGGTATTGAGCGCATGACAGAAGCTTTGCCCCACCTGTGTGTAGCAAAATCGCACAATACTACGAGTAAGTCGACGGTTTCAACATTTAGCAGCACATTACCGCCGGAACGGACCAATCCAAACGCCAATTCTTCGCGATGCTGCTTGATGTACTCCGAAATCTTGCGATATATCCAACCCAGGTCGCACAGCATGTGAATCAGCTCTCGCATGGCTGTTAGGAGAAGAAAAATACACACTAAGCGTGAGGATTTCGACTCGTCGTATCATGAAGCGCAGCTCCCACTTACGTGTTGGGACACCCACGCTCCTTGTAATCTGAAAGCGGTCAGCTGCGTCGTCAAAGTACAAGTAGCGCGACTCGATTGCCTGCAAAGCGTACAAGACGTCGCGCAGAAGAACCTCCTCCGGCACGTCGAAGGACGAGCGTCCTGCTGTGGCACTGGGGGCGCTACCCAAGGCGTCCGCAACGATCGTACCACCAGGATGTGGACGCGGGCTGCTGCCTTTCCCCCGGCTGGGCTTGTGCGTTGGCGCGATGCCAACTGCGAACTTGAACGAGTCTTCCAGGGAATCCAAGTCCGTTCTGGATTGCTCCATCGACACAGCAGGCGCCGCACTTTGCCCTCCAAAAGTCAACGGCATCGACTGCGCCGCCAGGTCGCCGTTCCTCTCCGACACGGAGCTGTCCAGACTGCCGGCCGCCATGCTGATGGCCGCAAAGTCCGGGTGGTTCTGAACCTCCTCGCTGTGCAGCGGCGGCGGGGCTGTGTCCATCATCCCGTACAGCAGCAGCAGCGCCTCCCTAAGCCAAAGTACAACAACCCCTTGTCAGCAGCCAGCAAAAAAACACAAACAAACGCGGGACAGCCGCGCGTACGTCTTCTTGTCCAGGTTCTTGAACTTGACGAAGCGCGAGTAGACCTCGTTGAGTCTCGTGACCGTCTCGTGCGAGTTGGCGTAGAACTGCGGTGCGTCCGTCGCGATCCGGCGCTTGATCTTCTCCAGCACCGCAAACTAGGCACAGCGAGCTCTCTCATTAGTCATATAGCACCACCGTCACACTCCGCAACACGCGAGTAGTATTACCGCGTCGGTCTGCGGGGCGGCGGACACGGCGTCGTGCAGCCGGACGACGGTGCGGCGTGTGGTGATGGCAGACGGCGCGCCGTGCACCTTGGCCAGCAGCTTGTCCACCAGCACGTTGATGTCCCGCGGGCTGCGCGCGCTCGAGCTCAAGCTGCGGCGCGTGCTCATGGCGACGGCCGTGGCGGATGTGGACGTGTGCGCGGGCGGCGGGCGGCGGAGGCCGTCGCTGCTGCTGCTGTCGGTCGGGACGCTGGTGCCGCGCGTGCGCGACGAGGAGGAGACGGCGGTGGACGATGGCGCGTCGCTGCGTCTGCTGCCGCTGCCCGTGGAGCTGCTGTGCGCGCGCGACGGCGGCGCGCCCAGCCGCTCGGCCCGGCGCTTCAAGCGCGCGGCCTGCCGGTCCGAGCTCATCGCGGATACTTGTTGAGGCTAGATTAGTACTGTAGAAATGGTATTATTTTTTTATTGTGCCTTTCAATAGTTTTGTCGTTTTCACTTGTGTCCACGATTTATATTAATTTAAGGTCGTTTATAAATCGAGGTATATTGTGCTTTGCAGATGAAATGTCGCTCCGTTTTATAGACTGTCCGAAGGGTAAAACCAGGCATAAAAATGATGTGGCTCAATTGGAGCTGGAATTATATACCGGAACTGGCCAGATTTGGCTTGTCATAGCCCGTGATCTTAGCTACCCTAAGTAGATCGATTTGTACTTTGTGGCGAAGGTGCCGTCGATGCAGACGACGACGGCAGCGGCGTATGATCGTCAAATGGCGAAGAGTTTAAACGAAGCGCTGGCGAGTATCGCCGCTTTACGTTGGGGTGACCGCGGTGGCGATGATTACGAGTATGGCAGTGGTGCTGACATTGGCGAAAACTAAGGGATCCATACCAGTGCAGCTCTTGTGTCAACCCATGATGGTAGGCCTCATCGTGTGTCAATGCGAAACTTTCTAAACGAATTGATTTCCAAGGTTTGTGGTGATCGAGTTGTCCTTTTAAAGTTGGTGTTGCGATGGTGGACTGCGTCGTTATCGGTCATCAGTGGACCATCTTCAAACAATAATACGAAGTGCTGTGTGTATTGCTACTCGTTCTCAGGATTGACGTTTAGAGAAAGCAATGACATGATACGGTTCTCGACAACAAGTGAATGGCTCCGCCTCAAGGGAGACCCGTCCAAGTATGAATATTGCCGGGTGTGCAAGTCGAGATTCGCTACTATCTGTGTGAAGCATCGAGCATGGGACATATAGTTGGCCTTGGGCTTCCCCTTGACGCCAAGGATGTCGTTCTGGAGTTTATCGTCTTGAATGCACGCGGTGGACGACGTGGGCTGCACACTGGTGAAAAGGTCGTCCGAAACAACTGCACGGTGAAAAAGTTCGGATTCCTTGGCATGCTGACAACGTTAAGTTTCCTCGGCTGCGTTCCGGATAGTCCGAGATATACGAGTTCACGCTGTAAAAAAAAGGAACACGTACGTCGCGGGCTCCACGATCTTCAGTGACGACTGCTTGCACGCTTTCTACGAAGCGGCAGTAGCCTACTTGTCGATGGAGTATGGCGTGGCAGTGCTGAGTGATGAGGAGAGCACTGCAGTCAAGAATCAACTCGAGGAGGAGATGAAGGACGGGATATGTCGCCGTGAAGAAGACCGGTGAGCCCGAAAAAACTATCGAAGGGTACTGGAGAAGAAAATGTCTGCCGAGATCGCCAAGATCAGCGACTACGACGAGCGGGTGGAGGCGATGAAGAAATGGACGCGACGGCAGCAGAAGAACACTAGTCACAGGGAGCGTCGTGCAGCCCACAAGGGAGAGCAGCGTGGCAAGGAAGTAGCACAGACCTCAGGAGGCTACAGTCTGACGATTGTACTGTGGTGACTACCCAATATATATTGCACTGGAACATTACGCTAGGCCGAACCTGACATTGATATCGCCAAGGTTGCCTTTGGTCGATTTTTGCCTTGGTTTCCTTAGGACTCTTCAAGTTGCCACCCGTTCTTCACCGGACAATATGACCTCGTCATCTCGCCTAACGGACGCTCAACAGTGACAGTTGCTCAGCCAGCGGACGTACACGCCGGCCTAAAACAGCCTTGAGCTGCTGGTGTGGGCAATTACGCACTTTAAGGTCGCGATCGACATCTCGCACATAAACGAAATCCTAGATAAAGATGCGCAGAGAGAACGACACCGGCAAATTCGTGATGCGGTAGTGATCAAGGCATTCCTACAGCCTCGAAGCGCATTCGCGGATTGTGTCTGCACACTGGATTAACAAGGAAGAACCAGCGCCAGAGCCGTCGCATAGCGCTACTGCTGAGGCAAAAAACATCGAATGCGCGATCACAGCCGCGATGGAGGACAAGACGAAGGAGATGGCGAAGATCGAAAACAACATCGAGTGCTCGCTGGAGCGGATAATCGAGCTCTCGGTAGAGCCTGCGTTGGCGACCCAGGTGAAGCAGATCTGGCGCAAGCTCGAGATTAAGTACAAGGCTGGCGTTGCGCAGATCAAGCTCGATTGGATGGACGAGCTAGGTGTCAAACTGCACAAGGCCGAAACCACCTTGGGTCGGCGAGACGAGTTACAGCAGCAGATACACAATGCAGCAGGGAATATGACGGAGATGCGGGAGTACCTGAACCATCTGCATCAAGTATTGACCAGCGTAGAGACCAACATACTCGACATGCAAGAAGTAACTTTGACCAGGGCAGCTATCGGATGGACACCCGTCCAAATCCCGACCAAGTCCGGGACCGTCAACGCGTACCAGATGGAGATACATGTTTCGTTTGTGGAGCCGACCGATGTCCTCAGGAAGCAGCGTGCTGGAAGGAACAAGTTTGCACGTGTGACGGTAATGGACTAGTGTCTTCAGTTTCTCAGGCGAAGACATCATCACCTCGGTCGCCATCACAAGAGAAGAAGGGGGTGATAACGAGGGTAGGTGGAAATTGATCCCTGGCTAGATTTGGCTTGTCATAGCCCGAGATATTAACTGCCCTAAGTAGATTGATATGTATTTGTACCTTTCATTACTTTTGTCGTTTTCACTTAGCTGCATCCTCTATTTATATTTAGTTAAGGTCATTTTATAAATCGAGGAATATAATATATACCTCGATTTATAAAATAAAATAAACTTATAATACAAATCGGTCTACTTAGGGCTGTTAATATTTCGGGCTATGAAAAGCCAAATCTAGCCACGGGATCGATTTCCTGTAAAGCGGCTCATTTTGCACGCAAATCAAGGTCACGACATTTTTTTATGACTGCTCCTGACAGGCTCGATTTAGGCCATAAAACGGAGCGACATTTCAACGGTCGTCGTGTAGTACTACTATGTATTAGTATGCGTAGTATACTACTCCTGTGGTGCCCAGCACTTTGTCCCCTCCACAATCTTTCAGTGGCCCTTAAGCGCCAAGCAACCCGCAAGCGAGCGATGGAGAACGTGACGGTCAAGATGGACGACGTGCAGCTGGAGAACGGCGCCGCCGCGCCCGTGAAGAAGATGGCGCGCCGCGACCACCTGATCGACATCGAGCACGAGGTGATCGCTAAGTGGGACGCCGTGAAGCTCTTCGAGTCGGAGCCGGACCCGAGCAAGCCCAAGTACATGGTCACGTTCCCGTACCCGTACATGAACGGCTACCTGCACGTGGGGCACCTGTTCACGCTCATGAAGGTGGAATTCGCGTCGCGCTACCACCGCCTCAAGGGCGAGAACGTCGTGTTCCCCTTCGCCTTCCACTGCACGGGGATGCCCATCCAAGCCGCCGCCAACAAGCTCAAGCGCGAGCTCGAGCAGTACGGCAACCCGCCCGACTTCTCGCGCGGCCTCGACGCGCAGGAGGCCCAGCCCAAGGCCGCCGCCAAGACGGCCGAGGCGTCGCTCAACAAGGCGCACGGCAAGAAGTCCAAGGCCGCCGCCAAGACGGGCGGCGTCGTGCACCAGTACGACATCCTCAAGATCTCGCACATCCCCGAGGACGAGATCCCCAAGTTCCACGACCCGCTCTACTGGCTGCGGTACTTCCCGCCGCACGCCATGGCCGACCTCAAGCGCTTCGGCATGAACATCGACTGGCGCCGGTCCTTCATCACCACGGACGTGAACCCGTTCTACGACGCCTTCGTCACGTGGCAGCTCAACAAGCTCAACGAGCACGGGCGCACCGTGCGCGGCAAGCGCCCCAACGTCTACTCCATCCTGGACGGACAAAGCTGCGCCGACCACGACCGCGCCTCCGGGGAGGGCGTGGGCCCCCAGGAGTACACGCTCGTCAAGCTGCGCGTGCAGGAGCCGCTCCCGGAGAAGCTCGCGCCGCTCGCCGGCAAGCAGGTGTTCCTGGCGGCCGCCACGCTGCGCCCCGACACGCTCTACGGCCAGACCAACTGCTTCGTGCTGCCCGAGGGCGACTACGCCGCCTTCCTCATGAACGACGACAACGACGTGTTCGTGATGAGCCGCCGCGCGGCGCGTAACCTGGCCCACCAGGAGTACTCGCGCGTCTGGGGCAAGGAGGAGTGCCTGCTCGAGCTCAAGGGCTGGGACCTGCTGGGCTTGCCGCTGTCGTCGCCCAACGCGCCGTACGACACGATCTACACGCTGCCGCTGCTCACCATCTCCATGGGCAAGGGTACGGGCGTGGTGATGAGCGTGCCGTCGGACTCGCCCGATGACTTCGCGGCGTTCCGCGACCTGAAGCAGAAGCCCGCTCTGCGCGAGAAGTACGGCATCAAGGACCACATGGTGGTGCCGTACGAGCTCGTGCCCATTATCGAGATCCCGGGCTTCGGCGACATGGCCGCCGAGAAGGTCTGCCACGACCTGAAGATCGTGTCGCAGAACGACAAGGACAAGCTGGCCAAGGCCAAGGAGCTCGTGTACCTCAAGGGGTTCTACGAAGGTGTCCTCACTGTGGGCCCGCACAAGGGCCAGAAGGTATGCGATGCCAAGCCCATCATGCGCCAAGAGCTGCTGGATGCTGGTGACGCCATCCCGTACTGGGAGCCAGAGTCGCTTGTGATGTCGCGCAGTGGCGACGAGTGCGTAGTTGCCCACCTGGACCAGTGGTACCTGACCTACGGCGCCGAGGACTGGAAGAACCGCGTGATGGAGCACATCAGCGACCCGGAGCGTTTCGACGCCTACAACCCGGTGGCGCTTGGCGAGTACAAGTCTACCCTTGGATGGCTGAAGGAGTGGGCGCCATGCCGTCAGTCCGGCCTGGGCACGCGTCTTCCGTGGGACCCCGAGTTTGTGGTGGAGTCGCTTACGGACTCGACCATCTACATGGCTTATTACACCATCGCGCACCACCTGCAGGCCAACCTGGACGGCTCGCAGCTGGGCCCGCATGACATTACGCCCGAGCAGATGACCAAGGAGGTGTTCGACTACATCTTCCTGAAGGCATCGCCGCCCACGGAGTCTACGATCCCGCTGGCTGTGCTGAAGCAGATCCGCGACGAGTTCGAGTACTGGTACCCCGTCGACGTCCGCGCTTCCGGTAAGGACCTGATCCGCAACCACTTGACGATGTGTCTGTACAACCACGCCGAGATCTGGCGTGATGACCCGTCCAAGTGGCCGCGTGGCTTCTTCACGAACGGCCACGTGCAGGTGGACGGCAAGAAGATGTCCAAGTCCATGGGTAACTTCCTGACTCTCAAGGACTGCGCCGCCGAGTTCGGTGCTGATGCCACTCGTTTCGCTTGCGCTGACGCCGGCGATGGCATGGACGACGCCAACTACGCTCTGGACACGTGCCGCATGGCCATCCTGCGTCTCACTACCGAGGAGGAGTGGATCAAGCGCACCGTGGAGGACAAGGCTTCGCTGCGCACGGGCGAGCTCAACTTCAACGACAAGGTGTTCATGAACCAGATGAACAACCTCATCAACACAACGGCTTCGTTCTACGATCGTCTCCAGTGGCGTGAGGGTCTCCACTCCGGCTTCTTCGAGTACCAGATCGCTCGCGACTCTTACCGTGACATCTGCACCCGTAGCGAGGTGCCGATGCACCACGACGTGATCATTCGCTTCATCGAGTCGCAGCTCGTCGTCTTCTCTCCCATCTGCCCGCACTTCTGCGAGTACATGTGGACCGCTATTGGCAAGGAGGGCTTCGTGTCGGTGGCCCCCTGGCCCGTGGCCGAGGAAGTTGACCACGCGCTTCTGCGTGCGGGTGACTTCCTGAACAAGGTGACCCGTAGCTTCCGTGAGGTGCTGGCCAAGAGCGGCAACAACAAGAAGGGCAAGAAGGGCGCTGCCTCGGCCGAGCCGGCCAAGAAGCCCACTCACGCCCAGGTGTACCTGACCACCGAGTTCCCCGAGTGGCAGCAAAAGGTGCTCGTGTTCATGGACACTCTGTTCGATGACGCGACGAAGCAGTTCCCTGCTGACTTCATGAAGCAGCTCAAGGGTGAGATCACCAAGGACGCCTCGCTGAAGAAGCTCACAAAGAACGTGATGCAGTTCGCTGCCTTCGTCAAGACGGAGGCTGAGCTGCGTGGCCGTGAGGCTCTGGAGCTGAGGTACGGGGCGACTACAGTTCTTGATTACAGATGCCACTGCCGAATGCTTTACTGACGATATTGTTTCTCCGATGCTATGATAACACAGGATGCCGTACGACCAGAAGAGTGTGCTTGCCTCTAACAAGCTGTACCTCTGTCGGTCGCTGGACCTCCAGGACATTGACGTAAGATGCCGGAAACGATGGGCGATGAAACTTGTGTCTCTGACGAGTGTGTTTTGTTCATTTTGACTGCAGTTCTACTACGTGGGAGAGGAGATCCCGAATGCGGACGCGAAGAAGATGGGGGCGGCGTCGCCGGGCAAGCCCGCCATCTACGTCTACGCCCAGTAAGGTCGTTGCAGTAGTAAGTCGACGGTATGCTTCTTTTAACCGCAGTTGCATTAGATAGGTGGTCTTGGGCGTAGTATTTTGCTTGCCCGGTTTCCATCCCGTGCTTAGATAAGACACGAGCAGTCTGCAAGACAGCAAAGTCATACATGTACCTTGCATTAGTTGGTGCCTCGCTTCTTTTTGCTTATCACTTTCCTATTTCTTGCTCACAGACAACATGAAGCGAAGTGAACGAACTGCTTGAGACTGGAATTACCATTACTACACGAGCTGCAGACCCCGCTATTCGCTCTTCCATCTCCATCTGATCCTTTCCTTGCTTCCTTCCTCTGGCGCGCTCGAGGACTTCTTACTCTTCGCTGCGGCGACACGAGGTGGACTGGACGGGGTATGTATCATCTATTCGGAGTCGGCAATCTCGATCCGGCTGCCACGGCGGATCTGGCCCCAGCCGATGAGGCGCCAATGCTTGTCAATCCGGCGACTGATGGCGATCTTCTCTCCCTCCTGCGTGCACACGGGAACCGTGAGCAGAATCTTGGCAAGATCCTGCTTCACAGCCAGCACCTTGCCGCCAGTGGCCGTGGAGCCAATGTTGACCATGAGCACCTCCGCCTTCGACAGCTTCTGCACCTTGGAGGCCTTGCTGCCCTCCTGGGTCTTCACACCCAGTAGACGCTTCAGTAGGTAGAAGTTAATTTCCAGCTCCGTGAACACGTGCGGCAGACTTCCCTTCAGACCCAGCACCTGACCCACTAGACGATCCGAACGCGTGAGCGTGGGGTCAATGTGCGTTCCTACACCGATCAAACCACCGGGGACGGCAAACTGCAGGTCGTTCTTCTCAGCGTACAGCGACACAATGCGCGAGAAGATGGGCACGCACGTCATCTTGCCCTCCTCGTCCTTGCTGACGATACCGGGGCGCACCTCGATCTCGTCGCCCACACGCAGCACGCCCTCGAGGATGGAGCCACCAGCGACGCCACCCTTGAGGTTCTCGACGTCCTCACCGGGCTTGTTCACATCGAACGAACGGATGACAATGAGCTTGGGCTTTGAGGTGAAGTCGCGCTTCGGGACGGGGATGTTGCGGCAGATGTACTCGCAGACCACGTCCACGTTGTACTTGAGCACGGCCGAGATCGGGATAATCGGGGCGTCGTGGGCGACCGTACCGGCCACGAACTTCTTGATCTGCTCGTGCTGCGCCACGGCGGCGTCCTCCTTGATCAGATCCACCTTGTTCTGCAGGATGATGATGTTCTGGAGACGCATGATCTCGATAGCGGCCAAGTGCTCGGACGTCTGGGGCTGCGGGCAGACCTCGTTTCCGGCAACGAGCAGCAGGGCGGCGTCCATGACGGCGGCGCCGTTGAGCATCGTAGCCATGAGAATGTCGTGACCGGGGCAATCCACGAAGGACACGTGACGCTGCAGCACCCACGTGGTCTTCTCGTCGTTCTCGTCCACGAAGCGGTCGGGCTTGGAGCTGCCGAACGCGCGGTAGCAGCCGATACCCGAGCCGTTCTCGGCGCGGTAGATCTTGGCGTTGGCATAGCCGAGCTTGATGGTGATGTTCCGCTCCAGCTCGTTCTTGAAACGCACCGTCTGCACGCCCGAGATGGCCTTCACCACCGTCGACTTGCCGTGGGCGACGTGGCCAATGGTACCGATGTTGATCGTGGCCTGGCAAGCAGCAGCAGCAACAAACAACACACCAACAAACCAACAGTTAGAACCCCCTCCCCCTTGCTAGCTCAATTGGGAGCTTCCGACTGGCGTGGACGACGCACCTGGCGACTGATAACCTCTGGGGTGAGTGGGGTGAGCTCCTCAATCTTGAGCTTGGTCAGGTCCTGCACCGCCAGGTGCTTCTGCACGAGTTCCGGCATGGTTGATGGGCGGGTGGTGGGGTGGGTGGGGGGTCTCCTGGTCTACGCGTCGGTCAATTCATTGCACACACACACACACACAGCAGCGTCAGCTCTTCGGCCCCGTCCTGTCGGTCTACGCTACGCGGAGCAGCGGGCGCCTCCAGTCAACGGGAAGACGCAGACGAGGGAGGGACCAGGAGGGTTTGAGGACACCTGGGGCCCCTCTCCGCCTCCGGGTGCGCGCCACGCCTCCGCGTGACTTGTGAGCGCGTTGCCCCTGCGCCCGCGGCCCTCCCTACACGCGCTGCTGCTACTGCGGCGTCGCTCACCTCGCGCGGTCCGAAGATTCTGCCTCTTGCAAGCCACTGGACGCCAAAGGGGAAGCGTGGTGGAGAGGAAAAATCTGCTGGCGGGCAACGACGTGGACAGACATTTCCGTACGTTTGGTGTGGCGCACACTCCCATATATTGGCAATATATTGCTCGGCAAGTCGTTTTTTGCGCGAAGCGACGTCAAAGGACACTTCAACCTCCGTGGTGACCATGACGGGCGGCGCCGGCAACAGCAGCAGCAGCAGCAGCAGCAGCGCGCCAGGCCTCGTCCATCGGTAAGCAAATCGCCGCGCCTCCTGCTGTACACTCTGTCTGTGCTAACTACCGCTGCTGCCAGCCACTTGTTCGGACTCAAGGGCGGCGTGCACAACAACGTCGCGTTCGCCGAGGAGTGCGTGCTCGTGTATCCGTGCGGCCACAACGTGATCGTGTACAACCTCGAGTCCAAGGAGCAGCAGTTCCTGCATGGCGTCGAGACCGCGGGGCGCGGCATCACGGCGCTCGCGGTGGCGCCCAACAAGCGCTACGTGGCTGTGGCGGAGCAGGCGGAGCGCGCGGTCGTGCACATCCACGACCTCAACACGCTGCGGCGCCGCAAAACGCTGACGCTCAGCGACGGACTGGCAGACACGTGCGTGTGGGTGGCCTTCTCGGGCGACAGCAAGTACTGCATCACGCAGGGCGGCGCGCCGGACTGGGTGCTCTCGCTCTGGCTGTGGGAGAAGACCAAGCTGCTCGCGAGTGTGAAGGCCTCGACCCCGCAGGGCAACGCCGTGCACCAGGCAGACTTCAGTCCGAACGACCCGCTGACGATTTGTGCGAGTGGCAATGGCCTGCTGAAGTTCTTCCGGTTCACGGACGGCCAGCTGAGACTGCAAGCGACCCCGCTGAAGCGCGAGCCCGCGCACTTCTTGCGCCATGCGTGGGTGACGGACGACCGCGTTGTGGCTGCAGCAGACTCGGGGGAATTGTGGCTGTTTGAGCAGTTCGAGTTTAGGCAGATCTTGACGCCGGCGACGACAGGTACGACGGGTGATGGCAGCTTTGTGAGCTCGTTGCTGGGCTACTCGAAAGGGTTCGTTTGTGGCGGATCTGGTGGATGTGTGCGCATTTACGACCGAAGTGATGATGGGGGATCGCGCGAGTACTACAAAAAGGCGAAGACTTTCCGAATTGAGGGCGATACGAGCACGATCAAAGACTTGGCTATCAGTCCAAGTGAAGACCTTCTCGTATGCTCGCTTGAAAACAATCAGCTGTACGCGCTGACACTCTCAAGCACCGATATTCTCAAGGAAGATGCTATGAACTTCGAGCTCGTCTCAACAGCCTTTCATGCACCGAGTGGTAATGGGAGTTGCCATATCACAGGACTCGATACGTGCATTCGCAAGCCACTGGTAGTCACTTGTGCACTTGATCGATCTGTGCGAGTATGGAATTACCTTGACAAGTCGACCGATATCCTCAAGTTCTTCCGCGAAGACGCGTTATGCGCGGCTTTCCATCCGTCGGGCTTGCACGTTGTTGTGGGCTTCACCGACAAGCTGCGAATGCTCAATGTACTCATGGACGACATTCGCTCTTGCCGTGAATTTTCTATCAAAGGCTGTCGTGAGGTGCGGTTCTCGCACGGCGGCCAGTTTTTCGCTGCAGCAAACAACAACGTCGTGCACGTGTATGCTACATACACAGGCGAGTTGGTGGCCGTACTGCGTGGGCACTCGAATCGTGTGACAGCTATCTCGTGGAAACCTGACGACCGAAGGTTACTCACATCCGGCGCTGATGGTACAGTGCTCCTGTGGAGCCTACGTGGGGCCTCTAAAGTTGGTGACGGTCACTCGCAGGCTCGTTGTTCGTATATTGATGCTGCGCTTTCCCCCGAAGGAGATGTAGCTTACGTCACAGGCTCAGACAATATGCTGAAGGAAATTGACATGGCAACGGGTCTTGCACGGACCGAACATTGGACTGGCGGGAGTGGGGCTGCTCTAGGCCCATTAGCCCTCGCAAACTCGCAGCAGGTGATTTTCGTCGGATCAGCAGAGCCTGGCCGTCCTGGAATGGTGAGGATATACCGTTTACCACTGGAGAAAGACCATCCGCCACCTACAACTGCATTGTTGAGCGGTGGAGGACAGTCATCTACTTCTCCAGGTTCTATCTCGTCTCCTGGCCAGACTGGATCAACGTTAATATCTGCTCCAGCGGGGGCAGGCTCAGCGCCACAGTCATATGCTGAGTACCATTGCCACGATCTCCCCGTATCGCGACTTCGGCTATCGTTTGACAACCAGTATCTCTTCTCTGCAGGTGAAGATGGCTCGTTGTGTATCTTCGAGACGCAAAATGTGATTGGAAAAGGGAGTGGCAGTGGTGCTAGCAGTGGCCCAGGAGGTGGTGCTGTTGGATCACGAGAAGCACGAAGCGATAGCGCTATGCTCGGAGGGGGTGGCAACGGTGCTAATGGCTCAGGTTTACCTTTCGCAGAGGAAATTTTGGTAACCAAGTCGGATTTGGAAGAGAAAAACCGTCTCATGAACGAGCTCAAGTCTAAAGTAGACGAATTAACGCTGCACAACGAGTATCAACTCCGGTTAAAGGATCTCAACTACAAGGAGAAAATCAAGGAAGTGTCGGACAAGTTCACCGCCGAGCTGACGCAAGATCGACAACGCTGTGGTGATTTACAGAATGACAAGACCGAAATGGAGAATGAGTACCAAAAGAAGATGCGTGAAATGGCTGCGACCCACAGAAGTGAAGTACAGGAGCTGAAAACCACGTATGAAGCAAAAGTCGAGGCCGAAAAGGCTCGCTACGCAGCACTGGAGCAGGCACGTGGCGAGCAGAACACACGGTTTGAGGAAGAAAACCACCTTCTGGTTGAAAGTCACACACAATTCCTAGCCGAAATGACAACGGAATATGATCAAAAGGTGGCCCATGAGCAGGAATTACAAGCCGTCTGTGCGCGGGCCAAGGATGAACTCATTGCGATGAATGAAGCGCTGAAGCATGCCCTCGAAGAGGATGCGGAACTCGAAGTGGAGGAGCTGAAAACCAAGTATGAACTGAAGCTGTCCGATGAGCGTGAGGCGACACTACGCCTCAAAGGTGAAAACGGTATTATGAAGAAGAAGTTCTCTGCGTTGCAAAAAGACATCGAAGACCAACGCGAGGAGATCCGATCTCTCGAAGAGAAGGGCAAGGAGTTGGCGGAGAACATCCGCGGGCTGGAAAAGGATATCCAAGGCCACAAGAAGGAGATCCGAGAGCGGGAGGAGACCATCCAAGACAAGGAAAAGCGCATCTACGACTTGAAGAAGAAAAACCAAGAGCTGGAGAAATTCAAGTTCGTGTTGGACTACAAGATCAAGGAGCTGAAGCGCCAGATTGAGCCGCGCGAACAGGAAATTGCCGATATGAAAACGCAAATCGAAGAGATGGACGCCGAGTTGGAGCAATACCACAAGAGCAATGCTGCGCTAGACCTCATGATTGGCGAGCTACGGCTCAAGATGGACGGTATGCAGAAAGAGCTCAACCTGCAAGCTGCACAGGTGGCGCTAGGCAAGGCGCTGGTACGGCAAGTGCAGACAGATTTGCTGGGGTGTGCTCAGCTTCTGGATAACAAGAAGGCCCTCAAGATCGCCGTCATGGCGCTGAACAAGAAGTACGAAGACGACGTCACACCTGACGCTAAAGAGCCTAACTCCCAGGCCGAGTACAACCGCCAGCGCGAATACCTCGAGAAGGAGGTGGAGTCGCTCAAGCGAAAAATCATGAAAGGAATGGCCATCAGCGAGAGCGAGCTGCATAGACTACAGCGTGAAAATGCCGTACTTACCACACAGGTGAACGAGCTGCGGCGCGAGTTCCACAACGTGCGCATGCAGACGCAGGAAGTGCGCGAAACCAAGTACAAGTCCACCGTATCGATCGCCAACAGCGCAGCGAACAAGAAGCTCTCCGTCAGCAGCGAGGTGGTGCGAGAGCGCAAAGAGAAAATGCGCGAGGCGGAGTTCCAGCAAGACCACATCCTGCAGCTCAAGGATCGCCTCACCGAGCTGCAGAAGACCCTCGGCGGCGGCCTCAAGTTCGCACTGACCGGGTCCAGCAACTCTCCGCAGCAAAGGCAACAGCAACAGCAGTACACCAGAAAGCCCGCTCCGCCGACAACACAGCGCCTTCCACCTGTATAATACGCATCTGTTTCCGTTTGTTAGAAGCATCCTTATCGTGTCGGTCCTGTGGCGCGCTTCGCCCGTGTGTACATCGTAGCACTCTGCCGAAGCATCCGCGTCTACAGCAACAGCAACCAGTCAACAATAAGCTCTTTAACACGGCTGGGGGCCGCCCGATCCACCAGCAGCGGACGCACATATTGCTGGAGGTGCTGCGAGATGTTGATCCGGTCGGGGATGTGCACGTACAGCACGGTCTTTCCCATGACGAACACCTCGTCCAGCGCCAGCGTAGTGCCCTGCGCAACAGGAGTAAGTCTCAAAGGCCAATAACCTGATCCAACAAAACGCACGCACGTTGGGCTTGGTCTCGCAGGCGTCCAGCAGCGTGAAGTCCATGTCCTGCACGACCTCCTGCACCACGCCCTCCAGCACCGAGTCGTTCTTCAGGTCGACGCGCACGCGCAGCCCCACGAAGCTCTTGAGCAGCAGCAGCAGCGAGCGCGGCTTGCGGCGCTTGCTCCTCGACGAGGCCAGCTCCGGCGCCTGCTTCATCGAGAGCAGCACTGAGTAACCTGTACACCACCTGCACACTATGTAGTGTGTAGGTGGTGTACAAATGACTGCAGCCATTGATTTCGTACTTAGGAAGAGGCCAGTTCCAAGCCCAAACCGAGAATATCGGCGACGGTGGTCGAGAGCGACGGAGTGTGACCCAAGCCGCGCTCCTGCATCTACTGGCAGTAGACTACTGCATCTGCCGCCCGCCGCTCTTCGTGTCCACCCGCCTCTCTGCTTCGATGGGACCTCGCGGCGCCGGCCGCCGCCTGAACGACCAGCAGCGCATGGAGATCCTGGAGATCATCCAGCGCGAGGCCAAGGTGAAGAACGTGGACCTGGCCAAGCGGTACGGCGTGTCCGAGGGCGCCATCCGCAAGCTCAAGCAGATGAAGGACACCATCCGCAACCGCTACTACATGGGCAACGAGCACAACCGCGACAAGCGCAAGCGCGGCGGCTTCAAGCGCAACGCGCCCTTCGAGGAGGAGCTCTACCAGTGGATCGTGCGCATGCGCGAGTCGCAGCCCTACCAGCTCATGCCGCTCACGCAGACGGCCGTGCGGCAGCAGGCCATCGTCCTGTCCAAGAACTACGAGAAGATGGCCAACTTCAAGGCCTCGCCCGGCTGGTTCGCGCGCTTCTGCTCGCGGCACCGACTGGACCCGATCGTCGCCGGCGCAGCTGGAGCAGGGGGAGGAGCAGACGCTGCTGGAACGCCCGTGGAGGCTGCAGCTCCAACAGACGCGTCGCTGTCGTCGGAGGGCATCCCGCAAGCGGTGACGGTGCCGCCTGCAGTGTCGATGCCCATGGCTGCGGGCGCGACGTCCGCGGCCGACGAGACGGCCTTCCTGATGGACACGCTCACGGCCGCGCCCGTGAGCGAGACGGCGGCGCAGGCGATGGAGATGATCAACGCGACTGCTTCTGCAGCGGCCATGGCCTCGGAAGCGGAGGAGGGCAAGACGGACACGCCGTCGATTAATGAACAGGTGCAGCAGGCCGCTCGCGAGCACAACGAGGCGGCGCTGCGAGCTGCCGCGGCCAAGATTGGCGAGGCACAGGCTGCGTCCGAGGAGAAGTCGACGGAGGTGGACGCCGCCGAGGCGTCGGATACCGATTCGGAGGTGAAGCAGGAGACGGAGGGGACGGCGGACGACGCCGACGCCGACGCTGCCGCCGTGGCGGTGGGCGAAGACGAGATCTTCAGCCTCGGACTATAGTTTATACATGCCAATCAATACACGCCCATGCTTCTCACCACCTTGACGACCGACTCGCCGTCCCCTCTGTATGCCGATGTCCCTTGGCGATCTTTGCAAATCTAGAAGAGACCGACACGACCACGTGTACGTCGGTCTCAGTATCTATCGCACCGGACGAGAGGGAAGTCAAGCAAGAGAGCGAAACTACAAGATGCTGGCGCACGAGGCCGTCAAGACCGCCAACATGTTCAGCTCGCTGACCAAGACCAGCAGCGTGGGCGGAAGCACCTCCAGTGCCGCGAGCGCCGGTGGCACGCCGACGTCGTCGACCACCAGCTCCACGACGAAGAGCAAGAGCAAGAAGAAGAAGAAGAACAACAACAAGGCCACAAACAAGACCACAAACAACAGCGAGAACCATTCGACTGTGGTGGACAACACAAGCTGCTCAGCTGAACTGGAGGAGAACCCGTCCCAGCTGCCTCTAGCAAAGAGGCTGGAGGTGGCGGCGGCCATCCCCGACACCCACGCGGCGCTCGTGGGGCTGCTGGGCTGGAGCCGACTCTACGTGCACACGGAGACGATCCTCACCTTCTTCCAGAGCGACGCGCTGCCTCTGCTGCTGGGCAACGTGCTGCGCTCGCCGCCTGCTGCCGCTGTGCTGGACAATCTGGACGCTCTACTAGCCAACTGCCTGTCGGTCGAGCGCAGTGCCGAGACGACGGACGCTGTGGGGGCGGCACCGCATCGGCAGATGGCTGGAGAGGTCGTGGCGGCTGTGAGGGCCATTGCAGACCAGTTGCAAGGTGCGGTGGAGGACGCAGAGGACGTCGATGCTGAAGCGGACCGAGCCGCCAAGAGCTTGAGTCGGCTCGTGCGTGCGCACGCGCTCTCGCTGCATGGCGTGGCCCTGGACTCGCCACTGACGAAGGATGTCCAGGATCTGGAGGGCAGACTCGCACAACTGATGCATGCGGATGAAGCTGTGCGCGGCCAAACGATCCGGGAATCGTTCCAGCGGCGGGATTTGCGCAGTGACGCGTTGTCGCTGCATGAAACACGGCTGAAGAAGCTTACGAAGCTGGTTGAGGAGCGAGTCCGCAGCTCGGAGCAACAGCACGAAGAGGAGGGGGGAGTGGATGGAGACGAAGAGAGCCCCGAGGAGGAGGAGGATACACACACAACGGAAGATGAGACTCTCATGCAGGAGGTGACCAAGTCGCTGCAGGATAGGCAAGATCGCAAGGATGCTGAACTGGCCCCGCTGCGCCAGAGGAAGACGGCAGCGAGCGCGGAAGTCCAGACTCTGCGTGAGAAGCAGGAGGAGCTAGAGGCGCAGCTACGTGCCGTGAAGAGTGAACTGCAGCGCGCGGTTGGCGAGCAGCACCAAGCTGATGAGGAGATGCACGCGGTGGAAGAGCGCTTCATCGCTGACACTGCGCGATTCCGTGCCGAGCACCAGCATGTAACGCGGCGGTTTTCCAGAGCGCAACGCCGTCGCGTTATCACGACCGAGGTGAGCAGAGTGGGGAATGAAGTCCGTCAGGCTCGGCTCGCTCATAGCCAAGTGCATGCTCTGCGTGCGAAGCAGACAGCTTGTGCTTCCCAGCAACTCGAGGCCTCGCTCAACTATTTTGAAAGCGAGCTGCCGTGCGTGAAGTTCATGATGTCGCGAGTGGAGGAGGACGAGGCGAAGCTGGCCCCGATGCGTGGCGAGATCGCATCGTACCGAGCCTTGGGCGTGTCGGCTGTGGCGGCAGAGCTCGAATCGAAGGCTGCCGAGATGGGGGCGCACGTGGAAGAGGACCGGAATTGCTTGTCGGCGCTGCGCAAGCGCGACGAGGAGCTGCTCTGTAGTATGCGCCGCATTCTGACGGATCCGTCCTTGCGTGAGGCTCTGGATGGCGTCGAGGAGCGAATCAAGCACGAGTCGCAGCGCATGGTCGACTACGTTAGCAAGCTTTACGAAGAGAGCGACAGCCCACCGGCAGAGGCCACTAGTGACGATGCTAAGAGCAATGGGAAGAAGTAGTCGGGCAATAGGTTGGACGGGTCTCTTCATCTTGATCTAACCGGTCAAACTATTTTTTTTTGCGCCAGCAATTGGCATACATTTATTGATGACCACCTTCAAGTTGAAGACTTCAACACGAGCGATTTTGAATTGAGTAAGGTTATATCCACGCAAATGCAGCACGCTGCAGCACGAGGTACCGGACTATGGTCTGAGGACGGCGCATTAGCGTCTGGCACATGTATCCTGGCCGAAGCACGGAGACAATGCTGCTTCAGCTGTGGGCCTCCCGTTTGGGTATTCATCAACGTGTTCGCTCTTGGCCAAGAAGAAAGGAAATCACGGCCCCCACACCGCGGTCAATAAGGGCGTGACTGGTTCTTCACTCATCGTTCAGGGCTACGGGAAGACGTCACGTGGATTATGCACAGGCAGCCAGGAACGTCGCACACATACTGCTGCCCGATCGATTGAGCTCCCACCTCGACTGTGGGGTACAGAGTCATTATCTCCGGTGTTTCCTCGCTGTCGGGGCGTCTTCTTTATTGGTGTTGGTGGAACGCTGCGTTGGGACAAGCTCGGCTGCGGGTGCTCGTGCTCGTGTTGAGAAGTCTCCTGCCGCTGCTGCTCAAACCGCGCAGCGTTGAGCTTGACGGAGGCGTTTTCGATCTGCCGCTTGAGCACGTGCAGCTCGCGAGCGTACTGTGCGCAGTATGCTTGAGCCTGCCGAGCCTCCTTCAGCAGATCCACAACCTCTTGCAGCTCGAGCTCCAAGGTCTTCACAGCATAATCCTGTTTGGCCACACAAGCTCGGGCAAGATCAATCTAACAACACCGCTTCATCACGATTTCATTTTCCGCGTAGGTACGGTAGCAGACTTCTTTCATTCCCCATTCTCATTCCGTAATCTGCCTCGAGGGAAGATGGTGATGATCTCGCTGGTCTGTGCGATTGTCGGTCAGGCGGGAGGCGTGTTCGGTGTGAAGATCGACGATGAGGTAGAGCTCTGGGAGTTGAAAACGGCGATCAAGGCGGAGAAGCCGAAGAAGATCACATGTGACGCCCAGGACCTGCAGCTCTTCCTGGCGAAGACGACGAGCGGCGTGTGGCTGACGGAGGACAAGGGTGTCCATGAGACGAGGAATCTGAAGCCGTTGACAGCTGCGCGAGCGAGAATTGGCGATGTTGGACTATCGGAAGACGCTGTGCGGCTCCAAGTCTCCAAGGAGGAAGTTGATAGTCTACTGGGCCCTGTGAACGTACTGATCATTGTTCCGGAGGGACGCGCAAACAACCGGCTGGGACCACGTCGTGATAGCTCGGACGAATGGCTGGCGGAGTTTCTCATTAAAAGAGTTGAGCTTCACTCGATGCCATCTGTGGAAAGTCTGAAGAGCTTCATCCAACAACCTCTCCCTGTGAAGGTTTGAGCTAAGACACCCTGGCTGGAGAAATGGTCACTCGAACCTGAACTCCAAGATAATCTGTTCGTGTTAGATAGTACGGCTCCATGCTCGGACTTCAAAAGCTTGATCTTCGGCAAACGGGTGCTGAAACCATTCCGCAGTGTACAGACAGAGAGCTCCTACATTTGGACTTGGGATTCAGTGTTTCGCAACGTGCTCGACCTTGTATTTATTCAGGCTCGCATCGACCGCGGCTCATCGACCGGAAGGAAGCGTCCTGACTTTTTGTTTATCTTGGAGGATGTTTGCGTTTTCCGTGGCGAGGAAAAATCACCTGATATCAGTATCAGTGTGTCGAGCGAAGAGCTTCGTTCGAAACTTGTGTGGGCGTATGGAAGTGTGCCATACGTGTTTGGCTACGCTGCCTCGGGCTACAATGTTGATTTGCTTGCTCTGCACCCCGAAGAAGACGTCGTGACGAAGACCCTTATTGGCACCTTCGACTTT
>KQ473622.1:47680-71925 GCA_001314425.1 Phytophthora pluvialis
CAATTCTGCGTGAAAAAAAGAGGACGGCAGTGTTTGAGCCTCGAGGAACGATGGTGAGACCATCTAACCTACTCGAGTTGTTTGATGCCCTGCGGAACGTTCTTCAAGCGCTGGTGGCTCTTCATCGTTTGGGCTGGATGCATCGTGACATCCGCTGGTCCAATGTGCCCAGGCAACGAGATTGCAGTTCATGGTTCTTGATTGATTTCGTCGAAGCAACCACTAGTCCTCAGCCTTCTTCAAGTGGCCAACATTTGAGCGTAGAAGAGCACGCTCCGGAGATTTTTGTTGAGAATGGCTTCCACACGACTGCTGTCGACATTTGGGCAATAGGATATTTGATTGAGACTAGTGGCGTTAACTGGTCCGACCTCGCTGACAGGTCGTCATTCTATGAGCTGTTGATTTCGAAGGACCCAGCAGCACGACCAAGCGCAGAGCAAGCTTTACGCAATCTGGTGAAGCTTGAAGCAGCAGCAAATCGCGAACAGGAAGCAGCGCATGGGTTGCAGCAAGCTGGAAACACGCGTCCGAGTCGAAGGCAGTCTCGTAAGCGAAAACATCAATGACCTGGACTCGCCACTGACGAAGGATGTCCAGGATCTGGAGGGCAAAATCGCACAAGTGACGCGTAGCTGAAGCACAGATACATGTTTAATAATTCATCCCCTCGAATTATAATACTAGTGAAACGCTTGCAGTAGTCCGTCAACATTGCTAACTCCCAATACATTTTCCTTTCCTTTTCCCTCTCTAGACATTTTACCTTTCCCCTTCTTGTACAGGCATAATATATATAAAACGAAGCGTCAATCTGAAGGCCTGCGATCAGCAACTTCATGGCGCCCATGTTTTTTTTTTTCATGCACGCGGAAGCTCGAGCTGAGGCTGAGGCGAGCGGCCATACGGACCACCCACGCGGTACCCGAGCCGTCTCGCGGTGTGCGACGTGATAATTTACCATATTGTGTTTTATAGGTAGGTTGCATCAAACCGATTTCACCCACCTTTCTTCAAGCAACATTCACCCAGTGAATGTTGCAATTAGCCGCCACAAGCGACATTCACTGGGCTTTCTCACTGTGGACAGGTTATACGTGATAACAGATTCATCGAAACAGCTTGTGTACCAAGTTCAGAATCTCGAATTTACGATTGTAGCCACAAGCATGAAATATAAGCTGTGAACTACCCCTTGGCATGGTAGGGCTATGCCTTTCTACATCTGGGATAACAGGTGCATTAGATTATAAGTTAAATTTGGGTAGCTAAGATTGAGAAATGAATGGAGTCCTTAGTTTGGGTAGCGTATAAGTATAAGAACGTACAGGAATTTTGGGTCGAGCTACTCGCTTGTAGATGCTCTGGATCTAAAATCCAGACAATTGTCCAGAGAATTGCTCTGGGTACGCATCCCATTAAGTGGATCGTACAGTTTTCGGCGCTTCGGCCGTACTGACCACGGAGCAATAAGAACGCCCTTGGTCGACCTGGAGCTTTTCGTGGCTGACACTCTTGGCGCCAGTCAGTCCCCATCACTGCTCCCTGAGCAGTGCTCAGTGCGGTTTAGTTATTAATATACTGTACGTACTTCAGCGCTTTCTACGGTTTCCACGCTGGCTCGCTACAGACTTCATAGCGCATACCCGATAACTTTAACTCGGATCAATAGAAATCAGAGAACGACGACATCAATTGGTCCCAACGGTTGCAGCAGTTCTCGTTTTTCCAGTTCAAGCTCAATAGCCAGCTTCCCAACGTTAAAGAAAAGCAACGCGTCCGCTGCCAGATTCTGCCATGAATGTCCGTCGCCTGCTGTCTGCTCCGTCCAATTCACTGGACTCGGATTCGACGGCGACCCAGCACGAGTCAAGCAACGCAAAAATTGGGATACAGTTTTTGCTGTGCGATGAACCTGATAACCAAAACGAGCAACCTGATGCCGTGGTGCAGTGCCAACCTCATGAAACAACGAAGAAATCAGCAAAGAAGGCAAAGCTCGGCAAACGGCCACTTCCTCCTGTCCAATCTACACCCTCGACGCTCTCGGTGATCCCCGATAAAGATCGGAAGCGCCCGTATCGTCTCAGTACGAAGCAACGCGTCCGTCGCGAGGAGAATGGAGCTCTCGAGTCTCGCATGTACAATTTGACCCTGGACGTCAACAATATCAAGCAGGAAGTTCGGTATCTGCAGGAGCGCCGCGATCTGCATTTCACCCGGATAGTGGTGGCCCGCCAGCACGCACAGACGGAGGCGGTGGGCATGGTGGCTCAGCTCTTCCGCCTGTTCTGCGACGAAACGTGCGGGACGAACGAGGTCAGGCCAGACGACCGAAGCATCTTCTTGTCTCGCGTGCACAGCCGTCTGACGTACTGATCTGCTGGTGGCCGGGATGGCGTGCCGCACTCCATGCTGAGCTGGAGGAACTTCAAAGTGCTTTTCACGCATCGCTCCTACATCGTCAGGTCTATTCGACTGGTAAGCCACGTGGGGCCGCAGGAAGACGCCGAGGACGAAGATCCTTGCGACGCGAGTTGTTGTACCGGTGTGGCGTCCGTGTTGGATGAAGCGCGGCGGCGGTGCGGCCACGGCGGCGGCTGCGTTGTCGAGTCCATCGGTGCGTTCGCGGGGCGTCTCAAGCGTGACACAATCGCCGCGATCTTCCCGAGGCTGCTCCAGGACGAAGTCTTGGTCGTGCGACTCATTGGCCAGAAGCTCTCGTGCCCACTGCGCATGACGGCATACTTCAACGCGGAAGGACAGCTCGTGGACCACGTTGCCGAGTTCGACGTCATCGGAGCGCTCGACGCAGTGATCGACATGGGATAGAAGCCGCGTCTGCTGAAAAGCCATCCTCGTGAGCGCTCGCTTGTGTCCATGTAGTAGAAAGCTACATGTAAGTACCTTGACAAGCTGCCCCACCACAGTCCAGAAAGATTCGCGACCAGCTCCAGTGCGTATTTCTGCCTGGACGAGAGGCACAGTAGCTCCAAAGCGCCATTGTTGAGACAACGCGGCTCACGTCAGAGCAGCCCTCTCAAAGTACGTCAACACGCTCCCTTTTACCTGGAGCAGCAAGCCCCAAGCGGGCGTGGTTCCCGTCGGCATAGAAGTGTTCGCACTTGTCCTCGACACAATCACAGGCTGGCACGGGCACAATACAAAACCCAAGTGTTTTGCGCGACGCGCGCCACGCACGGTTCAGTCAGTTTAGGATTGCACTCGTCCAGCACAGGTCCGCACGGGGCAAAATGGACCCGTTGGAGCCGCTGCTGGAGCTCGAGCTCTCGCCCGTGCAGAAGAAAACGGCCAAGCCCAAGGCGGCCAAGACGCCCGACGCGTCGGCGACCGGCACCGCGAGCCAGCGCCTCCCCGCCGACGTCCGCCGGGCCCGGCACCGCGACCGCATGCAGCGCCAGCGTCTGGCCGAGAAGAAGAGCATCGAAGCCAAGCGCGTGGAGGTCGAGCGCCTCACGCGCGAGCTGGAGCGCGCCATCCAGCGGCTCTCCGGGGATCTACGGAAGAGAAAAGTCGGCCAGGAGGAGGGACAAGGAGTGGAGACGTTCCCCAGCGTGGAGGAGGAGGAGCGCGGCCTCAGTCTACCGGTACTAATGGAGGGAGAGGCGCACGCGCTCTGGGAGGGCCAGAGCACGGCGGCCACACTCGTGCAGCAACGGTATCTAAGCCTTGTGTTGCAGCAAGGCACGATCACCGAGGAGAACCGACGGCTGACTGAGAGGTTCCGAGAGTGGCAGAAGTTCATGAAGCTGCTGGGCGTGGAGCACGAGCGACTGTCGACGAACGGAGCTGCCGATTCGGACAAGCTGCTGGTGCAGGAAGGCGGACGCTGGGTCGTCTTCTCCGAGGAAGAGCCGGTCATTTTCTATCAGCCTGTCGCGCGCAATACGTGCCATGAACTGGCGTTCCGGGGCTATCAGCGCATGCAGGAAGTGCTGCGTGGACTGGGGGCGAGGGAACTGTACAATGAAGCGTTTGGCTGGAAAGTGTACTTCTCCATGCACGAGGAAGGCGAGCGTAAGGTCCGGATGCAGCATCGGTTCACCAAGAGAATCAGCGCCATTGACGCCAATGGCGACCGCATCACGGGCGACACGTTGGCGAATGCGACGTGGAAAATCATCAGCAACCCGGAGCTGTACACGCAGATGTATCGCAGTCCGATGACGTCCAAGATGCTGCAGCGCGTGGACGCGCACACGAGTGTCATGATGCGGACATTCCCGGACGCGGACGCCATCATGCGCATGCGCTTCGTGTGCTTGGTCGTACAGGTGCAGGACTGCGTGATCGACCAGGCTCAGGACATGATCAACTGGAAGAGTGACACTCGGCGTCGCGTGACGATCCTGAGCTCCATCCTCGACCCGGACAAGTGTTTCCCTCGAGCCAGCACCCACACGCCCAACCCGATGGCCGAGTGGATTCGTGAAGGCATGAGCTATCTGTCGTTCACGGAGATCGACGAGGAGGCCAGCGTCGAGATCGAGTATGGCGGGCTCACCAATGTGGACAGCGAGACGGCCTCGTGCACAGGCCTGCCGTTCGTAGCCATGAACATGGGGGAAGCGCTCGTTCGCTGGGAGCAGCTCGTGACCCCCATGCGTACACTGTCGATCACCGAAAAGTAACTTGTGAGGAAGTCCGTAAATTCGTCGACGAATATGAGCTGCAAGTCCCCCACGAGACCGCCGACACGTGAGCGGTAAGCCCATCAGCTGAGCCCGGGCGACAGGAAATTCGCTGCGCTGTCGGTGCCTTCAACAACCGTAGCGGGGCTATGTTAGCGACGACCATCAGCTTTCGGTTGATGTGATTGCTGCATGCGTTGGTACAGGTGCCGCCCGTCACCGTGGACGGCTTTGTCCACGTTCCGCCCGACGCCAACGCAAATCGAAGCGGAGTGGTCGCTGGCGTCATTGAGATCTTGCTCCACACTTTACACGATGGCCACATCGCGTCGTCTGGGCCTGGATGCCATCGCATTGGCCTTGGCCATCCCTATGTATCATGTCGCTTTGCTGTTTACAGACCCAGCATGTTGGCGGCTCGAAGTCGATCCAACTGGTGCGATTGACGTGACACCCGAGCCAACCAACACCTTGGCCAGCGGATGTTAGATACACGAACAGAGGAGTCGCTTGTCCTCGGAGAGCTGACTGAAGCAGGACTCGCTCGTCGAACACGCCACGCAGGATACGGCCTGAGACCAATCAAAGCTGGTCGAACTGTCGCCACCGACGTCAGGTCACGGCGAGATCCGGTCTGCAAAGTGGAGCTGCACCCGAGCAGAGCTGCCCGACCGGACGAAACGCTAGAGGTCTCCGCAGTCACGCCGCGCAAAAGACCTGCCGGGGCCTAACGCACGCGAGCGGCAACAACACGAACGGGCGGTACGCTCGTTGCTGGGTGGGTGTCAACGAACTGCTGCTGGCCGGCACCGTCCGATCCGTGTCACTCGGGTTTTAGTTGAGGATCTGATCTGTTCCAAGCCGAGATGAATCACGACGGCGACTGGTTGCGGCACTCCCTTGCCGACACCAGCGGAGCGACCTCGTGGGGAGGCGGCAGCAGCGTCACCGGCGACGAGCGCGTGGCCTTCGGACAACAGCAGCAGCTTCAGACTCTGACATGGCCGTCGTCTTTCAAGAGCGAGCCGTTGTTCGACGACGAGGTGCGGCTAGAAGAGCTTGAGACGGAGACACAGAGACAACTGGGCGAAGCCAAGGCGGCGCGGAGGCGGCAGCGACATAAGGAGGTGGTGGCTCGCTCGAGACTCAGACACAAGGCGAGCGCCGCAGCGATCCACCAGCAGGAACTAGTCTTAGGTAGGAAGCTGCACGATCTTTTGGAGCAGACCGGGCACACGGTGACGCAGAGACCGGAATCGGTGGTGGAGCCCTTACACAATTGCGAGGACGGAGCTTCGAGGCATCAGGAGCTCCAGCACAGGTACGCTGAACAGGTGGCGACACAGGAGCGTGTTTTACTGGAGAACAAGGAGCTTCGACGGAGGAAAGAAGACCACGCCAAGCTCTACGACGCCGTAGAGAAGGAATGCGCTCTATCGGACATCGCAGCAGACTACGGAGAGTGTGTCAGCGCGGTTGAGAGCATGCACGTGACCACTCCGCGCACCAAATGCCAGACGTCGACCAGCGGAACGAGCACGTGGATATTTTTCGAGGGCGACGAGGACCCGATCTACTACGTGCCGCTGACCGAGGAAAACTGCGAAGAAGTCACGCGTACAGTTTTCCAGCGCATGCTCAGCCTGTACTCGCAGTTTACGCAGCGACGCATCCCCATTTCCGAGCTGGAATTCTTCGGCTGGCAAGTCATGCGGCCGCTGGAAGTAGATCCGAGGATCCTGCGCTTCCAGTTCACCAAGAGCGTGCGGGTCGTGGACGACTCGATGGACGCCATTGTAAATCGCACGTGGGACGCGTTCCACGACCCCCACAAGTTCGCCTCCATCTACAGCACGCCCGTGACCACCCGCGTGATCCAGCGCGTGACCAACGACGCGACCGTGCTCCTTCAAAACGCCCCGGTTCAGTCCGGCGAGCAGCGGAACGTCCGGTACTTTAACATCCTCGCGCGCGTGCGAGGACTCAGCGCGCAGAGCGAGCGCGTCGTGGCGCTGCTCAAGACGATCGTGAACCCGACCGACTGCCAGGGCGCCGGCGCGGTCACAACGCAGCTTCACGAGATCGAGTGGATGAAGCGCGGCATCTCGTACTTGTTGCTCACGGAGGAGCCGCCGATCCCGCCGAAGAACGAGGCGCGTACTATTCGACTGCACTACGGCTGCGACTACGAGTGCGTGAGTGAAGAGCACGCGCGGTATCTCATAGTGGAAGTGCTGGGCATCGCCTGCCGGTGGGAACAACTGGTCATGCCGTCGCACCGCCTCACCTTCTGAAGGTCTCAAAGTGCGACGTACTGTAGCTCTACAAAGTGTCGACACGACAATGAACTGTTCACTCGCCTTACCGCTACTGTATCCTGAGTTAGCTCGGCCTCGTCCTCCAGAGAGCGAGGGTGGACACGTCTCTAGCCGAGGCATTTGACAGCGAACCGGCTCTGATCCCGTCGCTTTGAGGCACACCGGCGCTACGTGAGACCCTCCTGCCCTCTTCGGTGTGCTGAATGCTCTGAATAGCATACAGACATCAGCAGTTCCTCTCTCGTGTCCATAGCATAAGACGCGCGTTGCTTACTACGCACACTCAGATTCATGGCGGTACGGCCGACGACGACGCCGCTGCGCATCGGCCACGGCGCGCGGCCGCTGGCCAGCGAGAGCCACTGGCTGCTGTCCACTGCGGGCAAGTGGACCGAGGAGGACGAGAAGGAATGGAAACGCCAACAGCATCGAGAGAACATGGTCTTCTTCCGGCGCAAGAAGAAGGAGCAGCAGGCGGAGCTGCGCAACATGCACCAGCAGCTCGAGCAGCGGCTTCAGCGGCATTTGGCCATGCAGCGCCGTGCCGCGTCACGCGCGACGAGAGTTCACCACCGACCGAGTCGACCCGAGCAGAAGCGCGAAGCTGTGGCTCACTTGATAGCCGAAACGGAAGCGCTCAAGCTCGAGAACACGGCGCTGCAGGGGCGGATCGACAGGTACAAGACGCTGCGAAACGCTGCGGTCGACGCCGGCGACGGACTCGAGTCGAACGCCACGGAACCGACCAGCAGCGACAGCAGTCGGGACGGGAGCAATTCCGACTCGTCGTCATCCGGGGCGTCGCTGTCGTCCGATTCGACGTCGTCCTCTTCGTTGTTGCACTTGATCTCGCTGCAGCGAGGCTGGCGCGTGCACTTTTCCGGCGGCGAGCCGTCCTTCCACTTCCACCCGTTCTCCAAGGAACAGCTGGATGCGATTCGACAAGGTTACGACGCTAAGTTCGCGGTGTCTCCAGCTATGGAGCCGGTCGGGGGGATGTTTGGCTGGGAGGTGGAGCGTGCGCCGCTGGTGCGCCATCCGACTCTGCCAGTTCTGATCTCCAGAGTGCGCTACACGAGACGCATTCATTGTGCTGGCGGATCGGCGCGTGCTACGATGGACAAGCTGGACGCTGACTCGTGGCCAGTCTTGACCACTCCGGAGCTATGGGAACGCATTCACGGCCACTCCGTCACGTCGAAAGTGCTGCAAGCGGTCGACGAGGATACCTATGTCATTGTCCGCAACATTCCGGAGCGCTCGCTTGGTGTGAATGTTCGGTACCTGAACTTGGTAAGCAGGAGACGAAGCCAGCAACCAAACGGACGGCGGTCAATCAAATACGCGCTGGTGGTCGTGACTTCAGACACCAATAAACGCAGTCACGAGGCGGAGCCGGAACCGGAACGTCGTCATGTGCACTGGATCCACGAAGGCGGAGCGTACATGACGCTATCGCAGATCGATAATGACACACTCGAGGTCGTGTACGACCACTGCTCTGGCTGCATGAACGAGCAGCATGCGCAGTTCTGCCTCGTGGACTGGGGCCACATTGTTATCCGCTGGGAGCAGCTAGTGACTCCTTCACGGACGCTTGCCTTCTGAAGAAATTGTGCTCAACTGGATCCAGGCGGGAGATTATGGCTGCGTGTAAGATAAACAAACTCAAACCGCGATAACTTGGAGATATGTTAATCACGCGGCAATAAGTAGTTTTCTTCTTCTCTCCACGGAGTAACAAGGTCCAAGAGTTCACTTGATTGTCTTCTCGACGTCGTGGTGATGCGTAATGCAAATGTCCAGCCGGACAACTGCCCCGTAGCAGGAACACACGACGTACTCGAAGGCAGAGAGTCGTCGTAGCCTTTCATGACGCTGTCGTACTCGCTTCGGGCGAACGGGTGGAAGTGAAACGAGGGATCGCTATTCAAGAAGTGCACGAGCCAGCCTTGGTGGTTCTTTTTGCGATGGAGAGATGGCGTAGGCGGCTCCGAGAACGGTGAAGCAGGATCTTGACACCGACGCACGAACTTGTTGCACTCCGAGTGGATTATCTGTCGGAGATTCTTCTGCTCCTCGAGTGTGTGCTGCAGCACCAGGTTTTCTCTCGTCAAATGGCCACGCTTACCACGCTAAGTGTGGCCGTGGTAGGCAGATCGTTGAAGGCTAACAGTAGCAACAATGGTAGCGCTGGTCTCTATTCGGTCAACTCGATGTTTCATCTCCTCTTCAAGACGCAGACGTGTTGTTGCTTTCTCTTAGCTCTGTACTCTGCCATTTGATTTCGCAGCTGTACACGTCTCATTTGTTCAAGTTGTAGAGCTTTTCGTAGGGTAGCTTCGGCGTCGTCCACACGAAGCTCCCAAGGTCCAAACGCTCCGAGAGCGCCTAAACACAATATCGATGGTGGGAGGTTGCGCCATATCGGAAGCGATAACGAGCGATGTCTTCTCCTGAGTTGGGTCCAGATCTGGGTCTGGTGGTGAAGACTCGGAATGAGACCTCGTGATTGTTCACGACGATGTCTTCAATTGGATCAATTCAGCGTCGTACATATGCACGCAGAATGACCTCCAACGATAACAGTAGAGTCTCCGTTGCTGACACCTACACTCTTGAAACGATCGAATTGATTTTTTTTTTTCATTATTGACGTGTTTGTGCAAAAACATTCTGTTCTCACAGACACTCAAGGATATCAAACATGTAGACAGTGATCGTGTTTTTACTACAGCAGTCTGGCCCTCAGACAAATGGTTTCGTAGCCCTCAATCCAATTCCAACAGGACTAGCTGCTATAAACGCGAACTAGTGAAGTGTGGCACGAGCTCCTAAACGCGAAGAAGTCTCGTTGGCGAAAGGTCCTGCTCCAATTGAACGGGGCATCGAATCCAGTCAATGTACAGCTCTCGACTGTGCATCTCGCTTAAGCATCCAGCCCACTGGTCGAACACCACGTCGATGGTAGACTCGTCAACCTCCATAATTGTCACGTACGTCCTTCCTTCCTGGACCCACTGCATGTCTTCCTGCAGTCCTTCAGCCTCTCGATTGCGTTTGTTCGGCTCCGAATCTGCGATTGTCAGCATATACTTATCCACACGCTTGCCGTCAGACCGCTTCTCTCGCGTGTGTCGTGCGAGCACGAGATAGCGCAGGTTCACTTCGCCCGGGATGTTGCCCATCATCACGTGAGCGTCCTCGTTAAAGCTTTGAAGTGCTTGGCAGCAGACACTTCCAGTCTGGACACGGCCCCAACTGCGCGGTGTCACCAACACTGGCCACAACTTCCTGTCGAGGTGCGGCAAGATCTTCTCCGAGTTGTCCAGAGTACAGCAGAGACGTCTGGAAAACCGTGCGTGCGCTATGAACGACGTCCCAGACTTGTTTTGGGCGAGTGGCGCGTAGTCGACCGTCCAGTCAAAGATCTCCCCCACTGTGGCAGAGCACGGGTGGCTATCGGCGTACGCGAAGTCGAAGTGGCTGAAGACGTCGTCGTATTCTTTCTTGGTGAACGGATGGAAGTAGAAGGACGGCTCGCTGTTCGGGAACTGTACACGCCATCCATTAGCGACAGTCTCTGCGGGTAGAGGAGAATCACCAGGGCGGATCTGTGTGAGGAACGTCTGAGCCTCGCGTTCCATCAGAGCTTCGACCTTGACATGCTTTCCAATAAACTCTCTCAGCGCCAAGTTCTCACGCGTGAGAGCCGCACTCTCGATGATAACCTGGCGATAGGCTTCAGCAGTGGAGCGAGCCGAGACCCCGTCAGACGCCACGCGCGCGGCTTTGACTCGAAGCTGCAGGACGTTCTCGAGCTGCCGCCGTTCGTGAACCATGTCGGACACCTTGTGTTTCTTCGCCTTGCGCCAGTTGACCATCCGTAGGCGCTGCTTCTCGCGTCGCATGGCCGACTCCCATATCTCCGACGACGTGGACTTGGCCTTCAGATGCTTGCCACTACTACAAGAGTGGCCGCTTTCGGGGCTCGAAGACAGAGCCGTGAAGACCATGTTCGGTCGTTATCATAGCGAAGGACTCGGAATGACGTGAGACGGTCAGTAGGCGTTCAATACAGGAGAGGGGGAGCCGCCGCGGGGTTGCGGGGTTGTGGCCACAAGGCACATCATTTGTGCCGTATCACGTGGTGAACCCGTAACCAATCGGGTGTCAGTGAGGTGAGCGTGTCTGACTGGATGCAACGGAGACCTGTACAGACTTGTAGGTTTTGTTTGAGTTTTCCTGCCTTCGAGTATCGAGTACGTTTCAAGGAAAGGGGGTGCTGCTGCTACCCTTACATGTAAAATCATCATGCCCTTCGCTGTATGTTGTGATCTGGTTAGAATTTCTAAGAAGTCAGTAGACTCGACGACCCGATCACATTGTGCTTCCCAACCTGTGCGCTGTTCGTGCTACGGCCACGCGTTACGAAATTTGCGCGCCCCACCTCTTTTCTTTCGGACGATAGCCAGCTCCTTGTTCGTATTCGTCCGAGTCCAGCTTTACATGTACATGCCAGGACTGAGTGTACTTCTAAATACTTTGTGAGTCATGGAGGAACTACATGGTGACTACATCGACCCTGTCTTTGATGTGGTAATGAAGTGCTAACCAGCGTCGGGATACGAGGGAAGGCCGCCACTACTTTGCGTGCTTGACAGTTGTGCGCTTTCGTCGCTCTTGTCAAAAGGCCACGCCTTGCCGATCCATGCGTTCTTTTTACAGATAGATGATGGTTCCCTCACTCTACTGTTATCGGCGCAGCTTACAACGCGGAATTGAAGGAGAAGACATCGTAGATTGTCGCTTGCTATCGGTTCCGATATGGCGCAACCTCCCACAGTTAACATTGTTCTAGGCGCTCTCGATGACTTTGGACTCTTTTGACCTTGGTGTAGATGACCTCAAAGCTATCCTAAGTATCGTTGTCCGTACAACTTGAGGAAATGCGAGTGAAGTCGAATGGCAGAGCACCGGGATAAGAAGAAGACACGAGTGGCACGAATGATTCTGGAACGTCTGCGTTTTGAAGAGCAGCTGAAACATCGAGGTGATCGAATGAAGACCGATGCCGCCGTGCTGCTGCCGGCTTTCAAGGATCTGCAGGTGTAGTCCTAGCCACGGTTACTACGCAGTGTGGCCATTTGACGAGAGAAAACTTGGTACACTCGAGGAGTAGACGAAGCTCCGGCAGATAATCCACTCGGAGTGCAACAAGTTTGTGCGTCGGTGTCAAGATCCTGCTTCAACGTTCTCGGAGCCGCCTACGCCATCTCTCCATCGCAAAAAGAACCACCAAGGCTGGCTCGTGCACTTCTTGAATAGCGATCCCTCGTTCCACTTCCACCCGTTCGCCCGAAGCGAGTACGACAGCGTCATGAAAGGCTACGACGACTCTCTGCCTTCGAGTACATCGTGTGTTCCTGCTACGGGGCAGTTGTTCGGCTGGACAGTAGCATCACGCGCCACTACGACATATTGACGCCGAAGTTGATTCAAGCCGCATGAAGGTCATCCAATCCACGTCGTTGAGGAAGAAATTGAGATAGGACACAAGAACAATATCCTCCCAGCCGGGAATGGTTTCTTGTCCTCAATCCAATCCCAACGGGACTAGTTGCTTTAAACACGAACTCCTTCAGTGTGGCACGAGCTCCGAAACGCGAAGAAGCCTCGATGGTGAAAGGTACTGCTCCAACTTAACGCACCTTCTTGCAGTAAGCAGAGTTTGATATGGACACCATCCATGTCTTTACTTGCCTTCAGCGTTTGACTCGCCAGGTTCTAGCAGCTTCGGTGGCACGATCCTCTGTGACCACCGGCAAACAAACTGCGTCCAGTAGATGAAAAGATGTCGCGCGTGGAGCTCGTCGTGGCAAGCTGCCTTGAACTCGAACCTGATCTCGACCGTGTTCTCGTCCACTTCCGTCACCACCAGCATATTTGCGCATTCACGGGCCCAAACGACGTCGTCACGCGGTTCTTCCGCTGTCCAACTTCGAGCATTGGCCTTCGAGTCCACAATGGCCATGAAGTAAGTTGTCGCGCGCTTGCCGTTCGGCAATGTCCAAGGCTGGCGTCGCACAAGATGCAGGTAGCGAGTATGCACTTTGCCTGGAAAGCTGCGCGCCATAATGTACGCGTCCGTCTCAAACTCTTGGAGAACTGGACACGACACGTCCTCGCGTCTCCTGTCGTTCCAATTCGGCGGCGTCACGATCAGTGGCAGCCACGTGAGGTCGGACTCGAGAACAAGTTGATCCAAATCTTCGAGCAATAACCCTGCACGCATGCTAAAACTTGTACCAGATTATCTACCGGTATTCTCGTTAGTGGAGCATCGCGTACTGCCCAGCCGAGTAGCGTTCCCGCGGGGTGGATCTGCAGGGCTTGAAAAGGAAATCGTCGATCGAATCCTTGTACATGGCGACGGACTCCTCTCGTGAGAACGGGTAGAAGTAGAACGAAGGTTCACCATTCGGAAAGAGCACGCGCCAACCAGGTTCATTCGCAAGCGGGTAGGAAACCCATTCCGACTGTTGGCTCGCTTCGTACAGGTTCAAATCAGTGGTGTGCTCCGTCGACGTGTCATTCATGTCCAATAAACCCTCCTGGATCAAAGACCGGGACCGCTTAAGCTGCTGAAGCTTCTCGTAGATCTCGTCGTTTTCATTGCGCAGAGCGTCACTCTCTAGAGCGAGTTGACACACCGCGTCGCTCGTCCTGTAGGGCACGTCCTCCTCACGCAAAGTTTGGCTGCCAGCCTCGTGCAGCGCCGCAAGACGCCGCTTGACCTCGAGTTCCAGTCGGTCTCGTTCACTTCGCATGTCCGCGACCTTTTTCTTCTTGCCGACGCGGAATCGTGCCAACGTCTCGCGTCGCTGCTTGAGTCTCCACTCCAGTTGAACTTCCTTCGCCCAGGTTTCCGTCGTGAGCGCGGCCCAGTCTTGAGCCAGCTTCGAGGAGCTCGTAAGGTCTGCGATGGCCATGCTGTCGTACTCCAAGCCACTCATAGACGCGTTTTCCGCTTTAGATCAGTCGTAGAGTGAGAGAGCAACGCAAGAAGATTCAAACGCGTGTGTACCGATTCGTCAGGTTGACTGACCTCGCTCGGAGCGTCAACAAGTCCTGGCGGACAGGTCAGCGATGTGTCGCCCAGTCGTCACCATCCTGCTCCGGTGCATGTTCCCAGCTGCTGTTAGCAACACACCGACGATAGCTTTTCGCATCTGTCCATGGAGCTATGATACCGGTAGGCTATCATGTCATTGATAGCTCAGCTATCACACCGAGTCGTACCAACCTCTCCCAGGTCCCTCTTACAGCCTCCACCACCAAGTTCACTCAGCCAACGCAATGCCCCTGAATCGCCAACGTGCAGATATGTTGATCTAGGTTTCTGACTCCATTTACTCGGGCATCGAACGTGCTGTTAGCCTCAGCAAGTGACCAGGTTGGATGGGACCGCAATCTGTTCCCAACGCACTAAAGCCTGCACCCCCTGAGCCATAAGAACCCCGTCTTGTGACTCGCTGGTGCATCCAACGCAGTGTTCATAGACAACATCAACAGCTCCGTTATCCACTTCCGTCAGCGTAAAGTAAGCCCAGCCGTGGGTTATCCACTCGACGTCTTCTTGTGGCATTTCCGCGTCGCGACTGAGCTTGTTGGCCGCCGAGTCAACGATCGTCATGCTAAAACCCATCTTGCGCTTGTTGCCGTGGAGCTCCCACTGCCCAGTTCGTGCAAGGAACACGTAGCGGACGTTCTTGAGGCCGGGAATGTCGTGTACCATTACGCGTGTGTGCGAGTCAATCTCCTGCAGTACTTGGGCGGCAGCCTCGCCACGCCGCGTGAAGGTCCAGTCATCGGGCGTCATGAGCAGAGGTCGCAAGTCCTCCTCCCTCTTGACAGCCTCCGTGACTGCTCGATCCAGCGAACATTGCACCCGTTTCGTCACTCGTACGGGTGATATGAGGCTCCTCCTGTCCGAATCATCGGAATAGCTTAAGTGTCGACTAATACTCCACCCCAGGAAGGTCCCTGCTTGCGATGTTGCTGGTAGATTTGCGATGAAGGAAGCGTCGAACGGGTTGGTTGTGGCGGTCACTTCGTCCGGCGAGAACGGGTGAAAGTAGAAGGACGAGGTAACATGAGAGAAACGGACCCACCAACCTTTGTCGTCTTCACTCACCGGAAGCACTGGGACATCGTTCTCCTGGTTAATTGGATATGGACGCATCAAGACCTGGCGGAAGGCCTGATGCCTCTCAATCTCGCTACAGAGCGCCACGTTTTGCCGTCGAAGTTCCTCCTTCTCCACAATCAGCTCACGTACCTCCTGGGTCGCTTGAATGGGGTCCCTTTCGTGGGCCTTGTTGAGCGAAACCTCATTCTTCATCACGTTCACATACTTCGCCATCACTCGCTCGAGATGACGGTGCTCCGTCTGCAAAGCGCTGTGCTCTACTTTCTTCTTCAGCCGGAACTCGACCATGCTGGCGCGGTGCTTCTGGAGTTTCGACGCTCTCTTTTGACTCACGCCCCGCTTGATGACGCTTGCAATGTTCTTCTGGCTGTCCACGTTGCGTGCCCTCGTCATCTTGAGTTGCTGTTGGTTGGCTTGTCACTTTCTGGATTGGCTGAACAAGTGACTGTGGGCGACCTTGCCTCGTGGTAGCAAGTGATGTGAGTCCGTATACTGGCAGTCGATCATTAGCAGTGATTGTCTAAGCTTTTCACGCGATCATCGCCTACAAGGTCGCTCAAACCACGATACGGGAGTTTGGCATGGTCTGACGCATCAACGATCACAGTTGAAGTGTGCGATGTTCTCCGGGCTCAATGCGTTGGTCTCTGTCTATCGCTTTATGATGGTCGTCTGCTGGCTAAGTTGCTCCACTTGGCGCTTGCCTTCAGCCTTCAGGCAGCTCTGACCATCGCGTAGTTGTTGAAGCTCCTGCTCCTGCTTCTGGGCCGCTTGAAATCGAGCACTCGTCTCGATGCATTTCTGTCTCCTCCTACTGCTAGTATCTACAACATGAACTTCATTGTTTCAACTTACAGTTATATTGTTCATTCCGCTGGGAGCAGCCTGGCTGGAACTACCATTTGCTCAAAACGGAGGGCGTAATGGGCCCACTGAACAAAAATATACTGCGCATGTAGCGCGCTCTCGCAGCCTCCCCAGTGGTCATACAACACCGTCCTCTATTTCTACAATGGTAAGTTGCGCTCCGCCTTCCGTGATCCACTGCACCTCGTCGTCGTTCGCCTCTGCTATTCGGCTACGCTTGTTGGCTTCCGAGTCCGCTAGCCTCATGGTGTACGTGATCACCCGTTGCCCCTCTCGCTCTGTCCACCGATGACGTCGTACGAGGCAAATATATCGGAGATTGATGCTGCCGCGAGTGTCCTGAACGTTGTGCACCAGCACGCAAGTGGTGTCGTCAAACTCCTGCAGCACCTCCGTTCTAGCACACCCCGTGGTGCCTCCCCAGTTCAGTGGGGTCACTATCATGGGCCACGAGTATCTGTCCTCCTTGCTCATGGCGTCGTCCACTTCGAGGAGAGAGCAGTGAAACCGTTTGGTGAATCGTGACTTGGCAACGAGTGAGTGGCCATCAACCGCCGAAGTCACTGTCGCGTGTAGCACGCTCCACCCGAGAAACTCGCCGCCTAAACTCACCGTCAAGGGCTCCAATGCTAGCGATGTGGTACATGCGTCCATGACCGTATCGAAAGCATCGCGCGAGAAGGGATGGAAGTGGAACGACGGCTCGCCGCCAGAGAAATAAACCCGCCAGCCCGAGTTCTCGTCGACTGTTGGTAGAATGGACTCCTCTTGTTGTGTATCGCATTCTTGAGCTGCCTCGAGAAGGACTCGCTGGAAGTCTTCGAAGCGACCGAGCTGCTTACGAAGCGCCCCATTCTGGTGTCGGAGGTCTTCAATCTCGACAAAGAGCTCGCGCAACGTGTCAGGAGCCCCGTTATGGTTGCTTCCACGGGCAGCCACGGCCCTCGCACAGGTAGCGGCTTGCTTTACTTGCTCCTCCAGGCGACGACATTCACCTCGTAGATCCTGCTGCTTCTCCTTCTGCTTGCGTCGGAACTGAACCATTTCAATGCGGTGCAGTCGGCGTTTCTGCTCCTTCTGGTCCTCGATATCCAGACATTGTTCACTATGTCGACGACGTCCGCGAAGTCCAGCGCGCTCAACGTCAACATGGTCAGCGTCGGTAACGTGGCCAGCGCAGGGGGGGGGGNGGGGGGGGGGGGGGGGGCTGAAGTTTTGTGGCGCTTTGTTAGCGGCGGTTTACAGTATACAGGCGTGACGTGAGCTCCGCCCCTGATTAAGGTTGGTCATAGGGTATTCACGCCTCGTTTGGACGACGACGCTTTTCACGCGATCAACGATTGCAGAACTGAACGCTCGGTCTTATACAATGGTCTGTGTGCACTGCCTAAAGCGCTACAGCTGGATGCGCGTCCAGGCAGGATGTGCATGCTGGGCTCTCCCACGGCGCAACTGTATGTACTGTACTGTAGCCCCAACAATTTACCCAGCCACCTACAGCTCCTATCCCTAGGTCTCAGCTAAAACTCACGGCTTTCGGGGCCCAACCTTGGAACCATAATGCTAACTTATATGAACCACACACGGAGCCAGATTTATTCTTGTGAACGTCTCCGTGAAGCCTCACTGAAGACCCCATCAGTGTGCCAGGCACTCACAACCCTCGATAGCATTGGGCTTGAACCAAACAGTGTACATGTACCTGCTTCTCCTGTTAATATTTGCCGCCCGCAAGTCCTCACCTCGGGTAATGAATACGCACTAAGGTCATGGCCCGGGACAACAGTTTTGTTACTACGTAAAAGTTACGATTCCTTGCATCTAGCTGCCAACTCTATAATCTTCCAGCCACACGTCGTAACCAAAGGAAGTTGGACTCCATGATAACCGCACGGCAAAGTGGCCTCTCGGTTGCTGCTTATGTCCACAGAGCGAAGGTCCAGCTGTCGATCCATTTACGCCGATTTTTCGAGAGGCCTGACAGGTAATCAACGCGCGGAGCGGTCTCCCGTGCCGTGCTCAGTGAGCACGGCACGGGAGCACTGCTCACATCCTTAATTCTTACGTGACCAATGGTCTCCGCTGCTGACTTGTCCACATTCACAGCCAAGCTCAGCGCAAGCGTCCAATATCAGGCGGAAGGCTACTCCAAAGGGGGTTTCTGGGCATGGCACCGACACGGGCTGAGGTACGAAAATGGCCTCAAGAGCGCAAGGATCAACGCAAACTGGAGCTGCACTCGAAGCGAATGGCGCGCTTCCGCACCAACAAAAGCGTCAAACTTCATAGCATGCAGGAAGAGCATCGGCGTCTCGAACAGGAGCTGGAGCGACGCGTTTCCGCGCTGGGTCGAAGTGCTAGCGACGGCGGCGTGTCAACAGTGCAGCCTCATATTCAGCGGCTCGTGTTGGACCGCGAGGCGCTACGAGAAGAAAAAGTTGCTCTACGTCAGGAAATTACGCAGCACCTGAAGTTTCAGCAACGCTTACAGAGCAGCTGTGTCGCCCTCGCGGTACTGATCCACCGCAGTCGCCCGTCCGGCGGCGAAAAACAAGTCTACGATGTCACCGTTCGCTGTGTCAAGTCCGAGTGGAAACCAGTCAAGGAAGAGGCTGGTTGTTGGGTGAACTTCCAGAGCGGAGAGGCGCCATTCTTCTTCCACCCGTTCCCCCCCGCTGCGTTCGATTCGATCCTCCGTCGACAGGAGGGCAAAATTCTCGGCGATTCTTCGCGTCTCAGCCCTGCAGGGAAGTTTCTTGGTTGGGAGGTGTTTCACGCGCCACTTACAAGGCTGGAAGACGGCAACTCGCTGCTCGGTCAGTCTCGCTACTCGAAGGTTCTACAGTGCTGTCGACGAGGTGCAGAGGGCCATGTGCCATGCTGACGGTACCAACGAATGGCCAATCTTACCAGCATCGCGGAATTTGGGTCTGCTGAGAGTATCGCCATCCAGACGCTGCAGGAGTTTGATGACGAGTCTCACGTGATTGTCTGCAGCTTCCCTGGACAAGTCAACATTACGTACCTGGGTTTGGTGCGTTGTGGGAAGTGGGAGCTCGTGGGCGGCAAGCGCGCGCTCAAGTACTCCTTTGTCATCGCTGACTCGCCCGCTAACGCACGCAGTCGTAACGCTGAGCCTGACCAACTGGACGTTCGCTGGATTGACGAAGGCGGCGCGTTCCTGACGCTCACGGAGGTTTCGGAGACAGCGGTGCAGGTTGAATTCAACCACTGGGCGTGCTGCAAGAACGAGGCCACGCCCAACGCCACTTTATCACAGTCGCCCAGACTATCATTCGTTGGGAGCAGCTTGTAGGTCCTTCGAGGCCTTTTACGTTGGAGTAGATTCCATGTAAGCTTGATGAAAAGCCATTCGCCACCGCCCTAGCCAACTGTTAAGATCACTTGATGCCCACTCCACAATGTGGCTGACATTTTGCTCGATCAAGAAACACTTTGACGACAAACCATGGTCTTAACTCGAGGCCCACGTCAGTGTGATTCAGATCTGGCATCAGATGCTCCGTCAGAATGGCAAGATGGGGTCACGTCAAGCTTGACTCGGGCTGAATTTGTTTGGATCCCGATATTCGACGCGCATTGTCAATGAAGACGTTCGAATACTTGGCTGGTGTCCCTCCTGAACAGGATACGTGTAGGCTTGTGTCGATATAAGGAAGCGAAGCCACAGAGTCTCTCTACTTCAGTACGCCGGTCGATTTATCGGGTGGGGCGTCTACCACGCGGCTCCCCAGCTAGCAATTTACTATTATTCTAGGTTGGGCGCGGTACCACGAGCGCCTGAACTGCTCTCTCGACACGGTCAAAGATGCCATGGTCAGAGACGACGGAGCCATACGAGTGGCCAACTCTGTGCCGACTTCGAAAACTCTCGGCTTCGCTGAAGGCGTGAACGTCCAAGTTGAACGGGAATTCGATCAAGACACTCGTGTGATCACGCGCAGCCATCCTGGCGAGATGAATGACCGATATCTCGGCCTCGTGGAGCGCTGCGAACGGGGACACGTCGATGGCAAGCGCGCGCTCCAATTTTCGTACATACTGAAGCCAACGCACGGAATCGAGAGGCCGAACCGTGCAACACCAAGTGGATCAACGAAGCATCGAAAGCTCTTCAAATCCTATCCAGGATACCAGCACCACGGTTCTGCCGCGTCAGTTCCTCGCCTCACCGGTAAGGTCTCCGATAAGCTCCTCATTCCAGGGCTGAAGAGCTCTCCGCATCATGATCGTCGCGATGCAGCCCAAGAAAGGCTCGAAATGCGGGCAACGTCAATGGAAACAGGCGGACGACGTGTTGACCACGGCCGAGGACAAGAAGCAGCGCAAGCAGCGTCTGCACCGCGAAGAAATGGTGCACTTCCGCCTTCGCAAGAAGCTCCAGGAGACGGCACTTCGCGCGCAGCATGCTCAGCTGGAACGGGCGATGCAGCGTTCGCTAGCTCAGTGGAAGCTCGACGCTTCAAAAGGTCCACGGACTTTGCCTGGTCAAGAAGGCAGTAAGCTACAGATTCAGCTTCGGGAGCTGGTCGGGCAGACGGAAGCGCTCCGCGTCGAGAACGCAACACTCCGGGAAGTCGTCGCCGGTCACAACAACCTGCAGCAAGTGGTTTACTCGGAAGGAGCTCGGTTAGTCGAGGGCAATGACGGCGCCAGTGTGGTGGGCAGAACAGGCTGGCGCGTGCATTTCGTGAACGGAGAACCGTCGTTCCATTTCCACCCGTTCTCAACGGAGGAATGCGCTGCTATCGTGCAGCGTTACGACCAAAATATGAGAGTTGAGGGCTCTAGCGGGTTCATGGAGGTTGGGACGCTGTTGGGCTGGAAGGTTGGGAGAATCCCGTTGGTTCGGCACGGCACTGGCAAGTGGATGGAGACGCGCGTGCGGTTCTCCAAGCAGATCCACTGCGCGTCGGGGGCTTCAGATGCTACGATGCAGAAGCTCGAGGCCGAGTCGTGGCCGGTCTTGACGGCGCCAGAGCTGTGTCCACGCGTGCACCGTGATAATTGCACGGCGCTGAAGCTGCAGGAGCTTGATGAGGACACGGTTGTGATGGTGATGGACACGCCACGATACTCACGGGGCATGCACTTGCGCCATTTGACGATGATGCACCGCAGACGCAGGACAGATGAAGAGGGCAGACGCACCATCACGTACGTCATGGTGATCCCCGACTCGAAGGTAAACAAAAGAAGTCGTGAAGCTGAACAATCCCGTGGAAATGTGATGTGGGTCTGCGAAGGCGCTGCCTACATGACGCTTTCACAGTTCGACGACTCCACTCTAGAGGTCGCCTATGACAACTGCAGTGGCTGTAAAGATGAGCTGCACGCTCAGCATTTCCTGATTGAGTGGGGTCACGAGGCAATACGTTGGGAGCAGCTTGTCACACCGTTGAGATTGCTCGCTATGTAGCACGAACGTCCGAGCTTGTAGACACGAAGCAGCTTCGAATGCTCTCTGTCTGGGAGGACGTAGGAAATACGTGTAAAAGAGTTAACTATCAACAGCGTTGGCCGTGTAAGTGACCTACTGACCGAGCAAACTGGAGGGTGCAACGATTTGCTCCCACCGCAGAAGGAATTGTTTCCATTGTAGTCCGCATGCTTACTGATGGGGTTGAGCAGAGGCACCCCAATGTCTTCATTGCTAAGCTGGCTTGCAATCAAGTCCATCATGTTCATGCTAAGCCCGCGATCGTTCTCACTCCAGGTTACCAATGGAGCTGGTTCCCCACACAGATAACTGCCTTTCGGAAGTCTTCATGACGCTGAATGTCGAGACGAAGAGCAAGGTTTTACGTCCGGAGCGTCTCACTCGAAACGACCAACTCGCGCACTAGGCTGGCTTTAGTTCTCTGGATTTCAGATCCAGAGTTTCTCCAGGGTTGCGACTCCTACCCAAACTTACTTTGATACTTAATACGCGATGTCAACCTAAAATGGTTTCTAATNAACTGTAAAACTAGATTAACCTTTTATGTCAGAACGACTTCTCCAAAATACCTCCCAAAGGCGTGCGATTCACTCCAAAATTAAATAAGTATGTACCTGTCTTTAAATTATTAGTCCGTTCTCATAATAAGAGAAATATAGAGAACCTCCGATAATCTATAACCGGTGGAGACCGGATAAATAAAATGAATGTTGCTTGTATCGGACCACGGGTAACATCTAAACCCGATGAATGTTGCTTGAACAAGAGAAGGTGCATTACTTGCTCTGGGCCAGTTCTGGGCAAGACCGGGACACTCGCCCTCGTAGGTCACGACGAGAAGTTCTCCGTCAATTACGGGATACGTCACTGGGCATTCCAGAAGGAACAAATGTATTTCTTAACAATGGTCTCATACTACAATTCGGATATCGTCGTGGCGAAGCATAGGTTTATTTTGTAGATGCCGACGATGGAAGAACGCGTTGATGACGAGGAGGCACTGATAGAAAAACGAGTTCAGTCTGTATTATTCTGTTATTACTAAGAAAATGTCGAAGCCAGAAGTAAGGCTGACGTCTGAATGAACTGCAAGCAAAATACATGACGGTGGAATTGCGAAGTTGTAACTGTGCTGGAGTTAACCGTATGTGCCACTCGTTAATGCCATCTTCAAAACAAACCATGATGTCAAGTTTCTTGCGGCGGTAAGATACGTATTGCAGGTTGTCCTGGCATATCCTACACTAATGTGACGGCGTTTATTTTATTCTTTGTACTGCAGGTACTGAAAAGGCATTCTATACTACTACTACTATGAAGTATACCGCTAAACCCCAATTTAATCTTGAGAATCCTTTCGCTCTACATCTAGCAGCATTTGACAAAGCGAGGGCCAGACAAGTGGAGGCTCCTGATGGTCCGATTGCTGCTGGTAGAAAGTGTATCCAGTCCATGTGCTGCTCCCTGTCAAACCCACACGAACAGTCAGCACCACTAGCAAGTCTCTATATTTTGCGCAAGTCTCCGTTTTATTCCTCACAGCAGTTTGTTAAGCTGTATGTAAAACAAGTCATTGATAGTGTTTTCGCCAACGCGGAAATGACAGTCATACTGCTGCCAAGCCCGAGTGGATCGACCTTCCATGTCGGAGTACTGTTCTGGACTACGTAGACCGTCCTGAGGAATTGGAGCACATCAGCTTGCTCGAGTTTGTCTCGGTATAGACTACGCAAAAATGACACCAGAGGATATCGACTTAGTCGCCAACACGGACAGTATTCATTGCACACCGTGCATCGTCGCACGATTCAGAAAGTGGTCACCGTAATTATTGATCGTCTACCATATACACGACAAAGCCTATCAGCCGACAGGGAGCTGATATTTCGACGAATCATAAGCGTCCTATTTCGTAAAAATCTCAGCGATTTTAACGGGATTGCTCGGGCGTTCAGGCGCAATGATAATTTTGGATTGCGTTCTGGTACATTTGCAGCAGAATTCGATATTTGGTGGTCAACCGAATCTTCCAATAAAGACCGCAGGTACACCGCTTTTAACAATGATTACTATACTTCACGTGAATTAGCTCGAGAAAGCATCGATGAAGATGCAGCAAGATATGCAACATATTACTGTCCTGAAAACGATGATTCTAGTCGTATGACTGATGTGCATTGTGATGGCACGAATACGTTCGGTGAGAGCATTGAGTGTAACGATTTTGACGACGAAGATTTATCGATGGTGACGAACGTATTCCTAGGGCCCCGTTAATGCAGTACATAGGGGGGCTGAACAAAAGTAATGACACTCTCTTACTAGCAGCTCAGTCTGCTTCAAGTGTCGTTGATGTGATACCTTTAATTGAGCACACCACCATGGAACGTCTTGATAAAATAATTACGGAGGCAGAAATTTTTTTGTCAAACTGTTGATGGTGAAAGTGGGAATTCTTCACGACTACCTCAATTTCCTTCGCGTGAGACTGCTCACAAGTGCATTGCTGGATAACGAATGGATAGAGCCAAGTCAATGGTCCACTGAAACTTTGCATTCATGCCCATCGTTGAGCGATGTCTCTCGCTCGTTTCAACTGAATAGAAAGCATCATAAGGCTCTAGTTAGATTTGGTGGGAAACTACTTGAGTCATTTATTGAAACATCCACTGCAAGTGAACAGCTTGTTGGGTTTCTTGGGGGACAACCAGGAGCTGGGAAAAGCCAAGTAATTC
>KQ473623.1:3547-46946 GCA_001314425.1 Phytophthora pluvialis
AACCACAAGATCATGATGCTGAACCGCAATGTGAATCTGACCCAGGATCGCCAGTTGAACCCAGGCCTGCACGACGCCCGCAGTGATGACGTGCCCGATACCAACATCTGCGGAACCAGCAGTAGTTCCAGTACAAGTGGCGGAGGGACTGAGCCATCTGACGTTGTAGTCTTAGATGTTGACAGTGAGGGTAGCGACAGCAAGGGTAAAGATCAAAGAAAGAAAGTAATCAGACGGCCAAGACTCTGGTGCATTAGTGGGACAGTGAAACCTCCAGGAAGGCCCCGCCGGACTCTCCGGCAGCGTCAGTTCGAGCGAAAAAAAGAGTTTAAGCAGATCACGGCTTTGATGCAGAATGTGGAGCGTCCTACCCAAGGCGGGGCTGCTAACTTAGCAGAGCTTGAGGGCCTGTTCAACAACGACATGCTGTCGTACAACTCAAGTCGTGGATACGTACACCAGTTCTCTGTGCTTTCCAAAATCCCAACTGTGAATGAGGCACCGCACCTGTGTGTAGCTGTTCCTGCTTTAAAACCGGTCGCCACCAACAAAAATGCTGAAGCATACAGCGTGATACTTCCTCGAGACTGGGTGGTGCATTGCCTCAACTTGATAGCAAGATGCCAACGCGAATACATAGAACAGCAGCACGTCGAACTGCGAGGGGATCAAATTTTGATGAATTTTCAGCAGGGCAGGTCGACCTTTTCCCCAAAATATCGGGTAACTACATCTACACCATGGGAGCGTGGCACGGAATCAAAAATGCGTACATGATGGTCGAAGAGTGTATCGAGTGAATTAGAGGGGTTGATGTGGAGGAATCACAGCTTGGGTCTTTGTTCGGCGATGGAACCCTCGTCGGTGCCGACGATTTTTGCACGTGTATAGCCAATATTAACCTGCAGGACGAAGAAGAGGTGGTGCTCATCCGTCTAGTCCAAGAAGAAGCAGAAGGTGTTTCTATGACAGCTGCAATATCTGTCATCTGCGCTGATGCAAACAGCCGACCGCACGCCCGAAGTGCCAATATGTTCACTACTCAATTGATGGCAATGGGAACTGACAGTGAAAAGTTGGAGTGGCTCAAAGAGAACAAAATTGTTGAAACTAGTGAGGACAAGATTGTTGGAGCTCTGTGGGTGAACAAGAATCATTGGTGCGGTTTCGGTATTAGTCTCAAGACGTACGTATACACCGTCATGGACCCGCACAACAACAAGGATACGATCGACTTAATCGATGGTGTGTTCAAGACAGTTTTCTTGCCCATTCTCTCGAAAGAGAAGCGCTGGCGCAGGGACGTCAGCAGGTTTTCCCAGCAAGTAGATGGCAACAGCTGTGGCGTGCTCGTGCTGGCCTTTGTGGAGAGCTATCTGTTTGAATCGCTAGATATTCCATCCGACGCCAAGCTACTACGACTCCGCTACCTGCTGAAGGTGCTTCTAGGTTAAATGTCAGCCATAAATGTAACCAGGTTATCCATTACCTTTTGCACCACAAAATATATCACAGCTCACATTAGCTTCGACACCATGAGACACACATTACCACATCACACATCAGCGAAAGGAGCTCACAGCTGAGCACAAGCAGTAGCTGTGTGCAGGACACAAAATAACGTCCACACCTGTGTGCCGAACTCTAAATAACGCTGGAGAGCACGCCAGCGTTACTTTGGTGATGGGCTGGCCACGGCACCCATCTGTGATGGTGAGTACATAAGCCTTGTTGTGTTGTGGTCGCTTGTGGATACTTGTGTCAGAATGGCAAGATCCAACCACAAGTTACTTGCAAATCCTAGTTCGGTATTGTGACAATAGTCTCTGCCTTAAATTCAGCGGAGTTACGATTCCATCATGACCCTGGGATTGCGATGCATTAGAAATGAAGAGTTTGACGCAGAAGTACAGTGCATCGACCCCACTGCAGTAAAGTGGCTTCGTAATAATGCTTCACTTTCACTGCATTTTTAATAATCTCCGTCCCGAATTTTGGGAGGCCCCATTAGCTCTTTGAATGGATAGGGACCACACACACGCCACACCTGCTGGCGGAAGCGTGGCGCCACAATCCGTTGCGACGAAATGCTTCTGCCCGTACGTAAACAGCAGGACGGAAACCAGTTGAGCACTCGGCTTCGTCGAATACGGAGTGCGACGTACCCGGTAAGGTCATCGGTTATAAAATCGCCATGGGGTCGAAAAAGCATGGCGGTGGAGACAGGGCATTAGGCCTATCCAAGTTTCTTGATCTGAACACCTCGCCATACGCGCTCTTGCCGCTTACTGCGCACACGCAGTCCACTGTTGAATACCTACGCACGGGTAGACGAACACGATGAAGCTATCGGTGTGGGCCCAAGCTGCCGTCGCCATTGCGGTGGTGACACGTGACGTGGTAGCCACGGGTGATGATCCTGATGTTGGCGAAGATTTCAACATCCTGGACGGAACTGTGGCGAGTGCCACCGAAAAATTGATCGGTACTCTCAGCCCCAACACCCCGGAGACCACTACAGGAACCCAGCAAGGATCAGCGAGTGGCGGGTACTTCGCACCGTTTGGCACCGATGAGCCATCCGAAGAGCTCTTTCAACGGAATGGCAGCCTCGCAAAGCTTGCTCCGATCATTAACGTCGCCGAGGAAGCCCTCCATCAACCGATTCCGACGAACAAATGGTGGGGGAACTTGATTCACGTCACTGCTACGAACAGGTCCGAGAACTATCCTGCGTGGGCTCAGCCGTACTCCATATTTCTGCCAAAGGTAGCTCCGTTCGGCGTGCAAGCGTGCTATCCCTACACTTATCGTGAGATGGCACCAGAGGTTAACGGCACCGTGAAATGGTACTCCCACGGGATCCACAATGACCTTACACTCTCCGCGCAAGAGTTCAACGAGACAAAACCCACGTACGAAGTGTATTCATGGAGCGATATCGGAATCAAACTTCGCACATGTGACCCTGGTAGTGGTGGGTGCATGGATTCGGCACTCTTGAGCGGCATGGCGTTCGTGTCGGCCAAGTACGACGGACTGAAGCCACGTATCGACACCGAGCACAACATCACGTACGTGGACGATTCGACGCCCGGCAAGTTCATAATCCACCTGAACAACAGCCAGACGTGGGTGCTGTACGCGAGCGACAAGAGTCTTTCGCTGCGCGTGGAGGAGTCGGTGGTGTTTTCGGTGAACGCTTCGGGTTCGTCGCTGGTGACGGACAAGGGGTACTCGGGCACGATCCGAGTAGCAGTGCTACCAGAGAGCGCAAAGGACGCAGTGTACGATGAGTACGCGGGGTGCGTGGTTCGTGGCGGAAATGTGTCAATGGAGTCTCGTACGGGGTACTCATTGCACTGGGACGTTGAAGGGAGTAGCTGCGACTCAGTCGGTCTTCTGCACTTCGCGCTTCCGCACCAAATCGAGTCGATGAGTGGACCCCCTACCAAATCTAACAGCCCCGGCGCCATCGTTCTTCATTCCACTACTCGAGGGCAGATGGTTGGCCAAGTTTCGACGTTGTGGTCATTCGTGGTGCCCGAGGCAGACTTCGAGATGGACTTCTACCCTACTCGAAAGCCAACACCTTGGGTGGTTCTCCAGACTGACATGCTGAAGACCTTGCAGAAGGACATCATCGCTAATTGGTCCATGAACGCGAATAGTTGGTATTACAACGGCAAGTACTTCCAGAAGTACGCGTCGCTGTGCCTCATGGCGGCGGATAGTTCTGTGGTGGGGTCCGACACAACATTGCTTACGTACTGTTTGGAGAAGCTGGAGGCGATGATTGAGCCGATGTTGAACAACACGCTGTCGCCGCCCCTTGTCTACGAAACTCTCTACGGCGGAATCATCTCGAATTTGATTTTCGAGCATGGCTGGCTCTACATGGACTTCGGTAGCGGCATCTACAACGATCACCATTACCACTTCGGCTACTTCGTGACAGCGTCGGCGATTCTGAAGCACTTGGACCCGAATTGGTCTCGTATGCCGGAGCTGGAGCGGATCATCTGGACGATGCTGCGTGACGTTGCGAATCCGAGCTTGGAAGATCCTTACTTCCCTCGTTTCCGACACTTCTCCTGGTACCATGGCCACTCGTATTCCCGTGGAGTCACTCTGCTCGACCATGGCAAGGATGAAGAGAGCACGTCCGAAGACATCAACTTCTACTACGGCATGACACTGTGGGGCAAAGTGACGGGTCACAAGGCGGTGGAAGACCTTGGAAGTCTGATGCTGCGCCTGAATGCACACGCTATCCGCACGTACTTCTTGCTCAAGTCGGACAACACGGTTCACCCGCCCGCGATCGTACGGAACCACGTGACGGGCATCTTCTTCGATAACAAGGTTTTCTACAACACGTGGTTCCTGGACGAGAAATACGCTATCCACGGCATCCAGATGATCCCCGTGTCTCCGGTCAACGAGCTGGCGCGCACGTCCGAGTTCGTGGAGCAGGAGTGGAACGATATCTTGTCCAAGGAGAAGATCGTCACCATGAAGAACAGCAACAACACGTGGCTTTCACTGCTGTTGGTGAACGCGGCGACGGTGAACCCGATAGACTCGCTGCACAAGCTGAAGAACGCGACGATGGATGACGGTCTCTCTCGTTCGTGGGCAATGTACAACGCAGCTACGCGCTGCCGCGACGGAGTGGACATCAAGGGAACGGCCTCCAAGCTGCAGGTAGCAGTTGAGGTGTAGTTTTTGTGCAACTTGAAGCGGAAGTGGGATGAAGCTCATGTTAAAGTTTTCCGATTTCCACACGAACTTGGTGGTGGTGGTGCGCTACCACTGGCAGTGGTGCCGGTTTGGCAAAGTTTTTGTGCGGCAAAGCAAGATCCAGTGCTCTCGTCGAAACGCAAGGGTGCGTTTGGATAGTTCTAAATCAAAAATTTGGTCGCTCTAATTCTAATTGTTCTAAATTCTGCCTTCTGTACTTAAAACTTCCCATGCCTGGCAGCGTAGAGCTCCGCTTCATCATTCTCAGTCCCTACGGAGGCCAGCAGATTTACGATACCCTCTACTGGTGGCACCGCCCACAGTACCTTACTGAGACCATCCCAGGCAGGCACCAGCTGGTCAGCCCATCCGAATTTCTAGCAGGCATGCGGTCAGTCCCCGGGTCGGCGTACATGTACCTTAGTACTCGCTCGAGGCTGGTTGCGTTGAGGCTCCAGCATTTTGTGGGGCCCTCCTTTACGAGTTGAATAAAGTCCTGGCAAGACAGTAAGTTTAAACTCAATATGAGTTAAAGTTCATATTTTACCGTGTAGCTAGCCTCCGCCGATGGCGTCACTGCCTTAGACGCACGGCAATGGCTTTGATGCTGTGAAAGCAGTGCTTTCAAGAAGGAAAAATGCCGCAGGAGGACCAATCTGACTTTGCCGTCGCAGCAGCATCGCAAAGATAATCTCCAAATTTGCTGATCTTCTCCTCTTCAGCAAGCCTCCCCTGCCGCGACGCTTAGTCGTGCTGCAATACTCGAGATTCGTTTCAAAACGCCCTGGCACAAAAAATTTCCAGTCGATCCGGTTTATCTTCTTCTCTAAACCCCGCTGTCTAAAATTGCGCGTTCGCGGGAAAATACGTGGCCATCGGCTTGTCGCTCGCCAGCCACTTCACATCTGCTTTTCCAGCCACCCCCAGCCCGAGAGCCCGATCGATCGCAGCACAGAAGAGCGGAGCCCAGCGCCCCATTCGATGCTTTGCGCCGCCCAAAGCTCTACCCAGGAAGAAGCAGTGGACTCGGACGCAGACGTGGCCAGGAGGAGCGCAGCAGGTGTCGTCGTGTAGGACGTACGTAGCGACCGAGAGGAGGAGGCACCCAGAATCAAGAGCCAATGGCGCCGATCTCCCACCCAGCCAAGAGCAGCTCAGGTGGATGGACGTCGGCCGGCGAGACCGCCATGAAGAACCCCAAGGCGGTGCGGGACTGCCAGAAGTGGGGCAACGTCAAGACGTGGACGTTCGCGCAGCTGCTGGCCAGTTCCTTCGCCAAGGTGTCACTCGAGGACGCCATGAGGAACGGCGGCAACTCGCCGGCGGTCGAGAAGAAGCCGGGAAACGACAAGGAGAACAAGCCGACCAGTGGTAACAACGACTGGGACTGCTCCTACAGCTCCCTCAAGGCGGCGGCGGCGACGCCACCGTCCGCGGTGTCGTCGACATCGAGTACTGTGGCATTCGAGACGGACACCAAGTCGTTGGGCCGAAACAACGACTGGGACTGCTCGTACAGCAGCCTCAAGCCTGTTGCGTCACGCCCGACGATTTCAGCGTCTTCGTCCTCGAGCACGTTGCTGTCGGAGGCCGAGATGAGCCACCTCAGACGCTCGATCGAGGAGCTACTGGAGCACGAGGCGACTGTCGAGGAAGGGTCGGAGGAAGAGGACCAGGTGGCCTGCCGCGACACAACGCGTTACGTGTTCGACATCGTCCGCATCATCGGCTCTGGGTCGTACGGTACGGTACTGCTGTGTCGCTTGCGCGCATGCCCCAACCGCCTTTTCGCGGTGAAGGTCGTGTACAAGTCCAAGCTTGGCAGCATCAACGGTCTGGATGGCGATAGGAACGCCACTCGCGAGGCGAGGCGCTTGCTGACGGAGAAGAAAGTGCTCTGCTCGGTGAATCACCCATTCATCACCAAGATGTACTGCTCGTTCGAAACCCCGGACGCACTCAACTTCGTGCTGGAGTACTGTCCTGGCGGCGACATGTACTTCCTGCTGGAGAAGTTCGCCAAGAACCGCCTCCCGGAGGACCACGTGCTGTTCTACGCCGCTTCCATTGCGCTGGCCTTGCGCTACCTTCACGAGCGTGGCATCTTGTATCGGGATCTCAAACCCGAGAACATCTTGCTGGATGAAGCAGGTTTCCTGCGCCTCGCTGACTTCGGCTTTGCGCGCGAGCAGATGAACCGGTCAGAGCAAAGCTGCACGAGTTTCTGCGGATCGGCGGACTACATCGCTCCCGAGGTGGTTCGTGGCGATGGCTACGGCTTAGCTGCCGACCTCTGGAGCTTCGGTTGCGTGGTGTACGAGTTGCTGACGGGATACCCGCCGTTCTACTCGCCGCGCGATCGCGCTTTGCTGTTCCGCAAGATTGGAGAGGAAAAGCCCAGCTTTCCGAACCATTTCTCTCCTGATCTCTGCGACTTTCTCTCCGGTCTGCTGCACAAGGACGCTAGCCAGCGCCTAGGCAATGGCCACAATGGAATGCAAGAGATCTTCGACCACCCGTTCTTCGCAAATATAAGCTGGCACCGCCTCGAGACGAAGCAAGTGGCCCCGCCGATCGTCCCGAAGCTGGCCAGCGAGTTGGATACGTCCAACTTCGAAGACCAGTTTACGTCGCAGCAAGTTGAGGGCCACCTCGTGTACGAAGAGCGGGAACCGCAGGGTGCTGTTTCTGACGAGGAGGAGAACAACTTTTACTTCGGCGACTTTGACTGGTGTGCGGATGCGTCTCACTTCCAATAGACGAGAAGAGAACTCTTGTTAGCAACAAGAATCCCGATTGTATGAAACGAGATGGCTAAGCCGGATGGAAATAAATTATATGTTGTCGGGCCTAAACGTGCAAAACAAAATCGTCGTCAGGTACTTGGGTACACTGCTGCACGCATTGCCGAATCCATTCCTTCGTGACAACACGAGGCTCTGGCAAGCCTTGGTGACGCAAGTTCCTGACGACAGACGCAACTTGCTCCACTTGGACTGGATCTGAGACGACAACGTGAGTGACAGCTGAATCGATCTCGCGCGCAACCACGCCTCCATACAGCCTGAGGTGCTGCTCGATTAACTTCATCTGTCCCATGGAGAGAAAATTCGCATCTACATTCTCCGAACTGCAGCAGTGCTGAAAGTAAACCACGCAATGGGCCAAGAACGTGAACTCACTATCCATCGCTTCCGCTTCTTCCATCTCGAGATCTTTCATTTGGGCCTGCCAAGGTAAACCTTGGGACTCATCCTCGGTAGCAGTCGGCAACTCCCGCAGAATACGGTGTAGATTGTCCGGAGTGGTGTGCTCTGTGAAATGGTCTCCGTAGCGGTCATATTCCTTAGCCAGGAGCTCTCGCTGCGAATCGGTCGCGGATATAAAATCGCCCGCCTTCAAAGACTCCAATCGGGACGCTGCCACGCAGTTGAACACCCATCTGATGTGCACAATATTGAACAAACCTTGCTTCTTCAAATTCACAACCTTGAACCCAGCATCTCCGGCGGCAACAACAGAGTGCGTGGATCCGGCAATCGGATTCTGCACAATCGTGCCTCCAAATGAGTGCAACAACTTTTCGATGGTTTGTTTCGACAATTGCTTGGCGTTCTGCTCGATAATACCGTCTGGAATTGATGATACAATATCTAGCGGGGGTATTTGGTATTTTCCGGGCAGCACACAAAATTCCTTGCCTTCAAACATGTTTCGCTCTTGTTCGATACCCTCCAAGTCCGCCCTTGAGTAGTCTTTAAGGACGCCATTGGGACGCCGAGACGAGACTGTCTGGCGCTTCTTAGCTCGCTTCGTAGAACTCTTCTGTCCTAGCGCTACTTCTGAAGCACGGTTGGTAGATAGGCTCCCGCGCGCCGCATTTAAGTCCTGAAGATCAATACACTGATACCATTCCTTGTCATTGCGGATTGCTTTGCAACGAGGGAATCGAATGGTAAGCCCAGTCTGGTACAGCGTCGTGAATGACAACTCAAACCCGAACACCTCGAGGATCTTGGAGTGCCGTGGGTCAATCCAAACATCAGGTCTCAAGTCGCTCTTTTGCGGCTTCCAACCGTTTAAGTGCGGCGGAACGTTGTCGTCGTCCCATGGCTGCCAGTACGGCTCCAACTCCTGGCGCATTTGTTCCAATTCTTCAAGATTGTATCCAGTACCAACTTTCGCGAACGTGTACACCACAGGGCATGCAGCACCTGGCTTGGTTGCTTCTGCCGCTCTGTTTTCGTCCAACGAGTGCGCAAGCACACCTAAAAGAAAAACTGACACGTTACCACTGCGGCGCCGCCCAGTACCATAAAACCCGCCCACTATTATAGCATCCAAGTCTGTTGTCATACCCGCGTAATCTGGCTTCAGCTTCAGCCACTTCTTCGTCTTTCTGCTACTTTCTCCACACATATAGTGAGCGTTCAGGTCTTTCATGATTACACCCTCTCCTCCCTTTGATACCTGCTGATCAACCTCTGCCATGACTTTCTCATGCCTTTCTTTTGCTGACTTGTCGTTCACCAGCTTCTGCTCAATGATGATGATACGGTGATCTAGCGGCTTCAAAATCCGGAGCAGCAGCTTGCGTCGGGCATGCAGCGGTAGACCCATAACAGCACTAATTTCACCAGGTCCTTTGAACACCTCACGAATCAATTGTTCAGCTTTCGGACCCCCACCAAGGTAAACCACATCCCACACTACGTAGCACAGCCATCGGTTCGTAGCCTCCCCTTTGCGCACTGCATTGGCCGTGTTCTTCAAAAGCCCAAATTCACGCAATTGATACTCCGTGTTGTCCCATACCATCATCTCTCCGTCTAAAATGCAATCCACTCCAGGTTCCAGTTGAGACAGCACATGGGGCTTGATCGACGGCGCATAGTTCTCCGTGTAGTTGATTCCGTTCCTCGATATGAACTGCACCTCCTTCCCCTGCACATGACAGGTAATCCGTTCTCCATCCAATTTCGGCTCCATGACAAATGCATCCGCATTGATCGCACTGATACACTCTCCAAAATTCACTCGCTTCGCCAGCATCGGCGTGAAGACTTGGAACGGCTCAAGCTGAGGCACATACCTCACCGCCGAGTTCCGCAACTCCCTGCACACCTTATGCAGGTCGTTCGTATGGTTATACATCTCCATCGCATCTGGATGAATAAACTTCAAGACACGTTCGTGCCTCAATCCGATCTTGAGGTCCTTAAGCACCACTCGGATGATCCACTTCTGCTCGTCAGCGGAATACTCCGTCGCCAGCTTCATGAATACTTTCTTCCTGGCTGCATTGCTGTCAGCCTGGACCAATAGATCCAGCAGCTTGTTGACGTCTTGCAGAGTGTGTTGCTTCTTGGGTTTGGTCCTCGCGCTCTGGTAGAGCACGACGTCGAACAGTACAGCGGCAAAGTCCCCGACGGACTTGCTGTCGACGATCTTGGGGTCGTTAAAGTGCTCGAGCTTCTGCGCATCCTTGCTGACGGGTGCCAGGCCCAGCACGTCGACGTAGATCTTGGCAATCTTCTTCTCTTTCAGCATGTACGTGCGCTCGCGGTCCAGTTGGGGCAGCACCAGGCGGATGAGCGGGTACAGGTCGCTCCCGCCCACCTGGGCGCGCAGATTGGCGCTGAACAGCAGATCCAGCGTCGCCTCGTTCTTGCGTGTGGCCTCCACGGCCTTGAGCACGGAGCAGAGCGCCGTGAACGACAGCCCTAGTGCCGCGCTCTGGTCCAGCGCCGCGTCCGAAAACATCTTGCCAAATGCGCACTTGACAGCAAGAGTGATTGTCGACAGGTTTTGACCAATCAACTGTTACTCAAATCGCACATGGCTACAAAAGCGTACCCATCCACCAACGAGTTGAAAGGCACATGGAGCGTCGTCTGCGCAGGTGGGTGTGAACCTGGATAAGGAAGTCCTTTAGTCACTTAGCATTCTGACGAGTAAGAGCGATGCTGCTTGGCGCCATCTTCGAGGTCGCGAGCGTGGCGTACGAGCTGTCGACGGTGGTGACGGACGTGATCCTCAACTACGAGTACATCAACCGCCACTGGCTGGAGGAGTACGTCCTGTCCATCGTGTTCCTCGTCGTGAATGGCATCGTCATGGGCTTCGTGGGGCTCGGCATTGATGCCATGTATCCGAGTCGCTTTTCCTACAACAAGCCGATCAACAAGGCGCTGGGCTTCTGCATCGGGCTGCTGCAGATGCGCGTGTTCGTCGAGACCGTGTACGCCGTTGTCGCGGGCGTCAAGAGCGAAAGAGGCGACAAACCTGCGCCAGAAGACGCAGAACCAGCCAACGATGCAGGCAGTTCACGGACGCACACAGTGGGCGGACACACTGTTGCTGAGGCGGCGACAGAAGACGCCAGTCGACTGGTCAAGCAGCTCGGAAGCGGACTGCTGTACGCCATGTTCATTCAAGTCATCGTGCGGGATATTCCGCTGTTCGTCCTGCAAGCAAATGCCACTATCCATTACCGCAAGTGGAAGTTCCTCGATCTCTTCACGGTCCTCTCTACGTTCCTCACACTGACGCGCGGTACAGCGGTGTACGTGGGAAAAGAAGACGGGGGCGGCATGAAGTGCTTGGCTTTCGTGTTTCTCGTGGGGCAGTTCGTCTTCCGTCTGGGTGGGATTTTGCTGCTGGCCATGACCAAGGGCCTGGCAATCCTCGTGTACGGGCTCGTCATCACGCTATTTGCAATCCTTTGGACCGCGAAGCTTCGCTTGGCGCACCCAAGCCATCGTTTCGTCGATCAGTTGCCTCGCGCGGTTGTCTTCTTCCCGTTCTTCACTCTGTTCGTCGTAGACGGCTCGAAGCTGACTGCTCAGTACGGGTCGGCAGTTACCGCTCTATACAGCAAGAAGCTGCTGCACCTCCACCTTTGGCGCTGCCTGGAGAATGTCGTGGCCGTGCTCCTAGCCGTCTTCCTCCCACGGTACACCGACTTTGGCGTCAGCTCCGACGCAACCGTAGCGTTCATCGGAGTGTTTTGCGCCGCCATTTACGTAGCAGCGACTGCTTCTTTCTCCTGTGCTTATTATTGCTGTGCGAAGCGTGGTCCCGATGGCGCGGATGCCAATGATGGGGCTACTCCCGCCTTCGGACCGATAGAGAGACCTTACTACATAACTTAAGATATGCTAACACACATGTAGCACTTTGTACATGTTAGGGGGACATATTGTACATCAATTACAAGCATTTTTTTTCAAACGACCGTTATCGCTGGCGTAACTATTGTCGGTCATGTCTTTGTTCGAACACTAGAGCTAATCCATTTCCACTTATGGTGGTGATGCATTCCGGTAAGTTTACAGTAGAGCTGCTCTCTGCGCAGCAGAAGCGCAAGTTCTTCGACCAGATCGAGGAATTGCTGCGTCCATCAAGACATCGACGCCCGAACCAAGGCGCAATCGATGCGACCCTTATTTCCCAAACGACCGCAAGCACCAACGGGACGCGGCGCGAAGCGACAAATTCCCCTTCCAGTGTTGAGAAAGAGCGTTTACCAACGCAACAACAACAAACGGTTGAGCGAACAACTGAAGTGGAGGAACCAGCGACAGAAATGCGCGATTTGAAGAAGCTTGGTGCCTTGCAACAGGAGAAGCGACCTCCGGAACGGAAGTCCAAAGGACCAGCTACCAAGAAGTCGAAACGTGCAGTAGCAAAGGCCTCTGTGGATTCTAAAACGTTATTGCTGCATGGCAAACGCGTCTTGTTGGTCCCGTTTGGACCCGACATGGGTCGCAAGCGCTTGGAGATTTTACAGGGCATGGTCGAAAAGCTTGGAGGGACTGTGGTGGAATCCCAATTGACGACAGGGGCCAGGACAGGTGCTGGATCGAGTAGCCCAGCGATCGTGAAGTGGAATGAAGTTAGTTTAGTTATAGCGAGTGCTCAACTGACGCGAGACAAGGCGGCGGAGTTCTTGAATATTGGCAAGTTTCCCCCGCCCAATATCGAGGTCTACACGCCAGAATGGTTGTGTATTTACGTCAGGAGAAAAAGTTTCCGTCCGCGGGATCAATGTTGACATGGACTGAGCAACAACACGTTCAGGGAGAAGCAGCAATGCACGAACAGCATTGCGAAAATGTTGCGCAGCAATTAGAGGAGAAACGAACGCGAAAAGAGAAGGGCGACGACAGTGGCAGCGACGAAGGCTCAGATTTGGAGAATTCCGGTACGCGAGAAATAATGCGAGCCCCACCCGTTGCGATTGACAGTGAAGAGGTTCGTGAACAGCAAGCTGAGCTAAATGAGAAAAACCGCAAGCTAGTGGAGGAGCGCACACCCATTTTCTACAAGAACAATCCGGGCTTCCGTCCAATTAACGAGGCAGCGGTACCAGGTTCCAAGAAAATCAAAGGCGAAGGCTTCATCTGCCAACGATCGTCTGGTAGGTGGCTTCTGTGGCCAATACGCGATTTTTTCCGCTTGAAGGCGTGCTGATCATGATTACCCTTGTTGTGTACACAGCGGTTCAGCAAAACCTCAACGCTCATTTGACCGATCCACTGGAGGAGATGATGGAGTTTCTGGATGTCGAACGGGATGTATGGCGGCAGTACATGTACAAGGTAGGCACCGCATACAAGGCTAGCGTGCCACGAATCGAGTACTAATCTGCAAATATTCCCAATCCAGAAAGTCGTGCCGAGTCTGAAAACAATGCGCCACCGCGTGTGCAGTATGAAAGATTTCAAGGACATGCACTGGGTCAAGGGGCGTTTGCGAGACAAAGTCATCGAAATCCTCGAGACTGGCCGCCTGGTCAAGCTTGACGCGAAGAAGAGCAACCCGCGACTGCGCGCTTTGGTTGAGATTGCTCAAATCTGGGGCGTTGGCCCGGTTACGGCAGCAAAACTCTATGGTCAAGGGTACAAGTCAGTGGCAGATTTACGGAAGCCTGAAGCTGCCGTTGTGCTGACAGCGCAGCAGCAGATTGGAGTGAAGCACTACGAAGATTTTCTGACCAAGATTCCAAGGTACGTTGGTGTTATCGTGCTTGTACATGAGCATATCTAACATGCCTATACGTTGCATGTTCATTGATATTAGGGCTGAAGTACACCAGATTGAGAAAACTGTGGTAGATGAAGTGCACAAGATGATACCGAACGCTATCGCCCTGGCTTGCGGGTCGTATCGTCGAGGCAAGCTCTCGTCCGGTGACTGTGACGTGCTAATTACCGACCCAGACGCTGACACGTGCGATATCCTGCCCGACCTACTCAAGCGTCTCCACGCTTCTGGTTTTCTAACTGGTACGTCTTACGTTTGATAGCATGGTTCTGACAACCTGCTCACGGTATGGTTTGTGCAGATGATCTGACTCACTTTCAGAAGCAAAAGACCGGGGGTTGCGATACGTCCATGGGCGTTTGCCGCGTCTTGAAGGTCAGTCTGAATGACTCCTATACAGTCAGGAAATTTCGCTTGAGTCTAATGCTCATGCACTTCTGGTGAAAGGATCTCCCGTATCGGCGTCTGGACATCAAGATCTACCCTCGACACTTTTTCGGCTTTGCGATGCTGTATTTCACCGGCAGTGACCACTTCAACCGAAGCATGCGTCTCTTTGCCAACAAGAATGGCTGGAGTCTCTCGGACCGTGCACTCACTCGCGTGATGCGCGTGAACGGAACCAAAGTGAGACTTGGCGAAAGTGTCATCTGCGAATCTGAAGTGGACGTGTTCATCGCGCTGGGGCTCGAATACAAAGACCCCACGGAGCGCAACTGCTTCGACATTAAGTTCATCGAGGAGGATGAAGCAAAAGCCAAGCGAAACTCCGCCACAAGGGGCGATGACGCTGGTAGCGCGTAATTAGAAGTTCACCAACAAAATACGACTTGTGGCAAATCCCACATACAAACACCAAGTCCAATTTGATATGATTTGACTAAATACATTGAACCACAAGGGGCGGATACATATCATCAGCTCAAGCACGATGCCGCTGTTCCTCGCGAACCTGGCCATGTCCAGCTACTTCCTGGCGCTATGCTACGTGCTGATCACGGCCATGACGGTCAATAAGTACCTGGAAGTGCGGGGTGTGCTCAAGCGCCACCAGCACACGACGTGGAGCACCGTGCAGCTGCTGATTCTGAGTGTGGCCCTGGGTTCCTTCTTCCGGTCGGCCACCTTCTCCACGCTCTGTATCTTGGACTCGCAGGCCACTGCGGACCTCCCTACTGGGATCACCGGCAACAACCCGTGGACACGCGGCAGTCTACCGCCAGCTTACGGGGGAGAAGACGCAGAGGACAGAGATGGAGCTACTCGAGGCAAGGCAGGGAGCCACGCACAGGCGGAGCTGGACTTTTACAACAAAGTGGTGGCTGTGCTGTTCAATCTGCCAGACTTCCTCTTCGTGTCGTCCTATTTGCTGCTGGTGCTGGTGTGGGCCGAAGCTTTCCAGTCGGTAGGGTCTTGTCGGGTGGATGGTGGGAAGTTGAAGGCATGTCTGACAATGTTGCGCTGTATTGACTGCAGTCGCGGCGCCATTGGTTCTCTGCGGCGGTGTTTAGACGGAAGTGGATGATCTTCTACTTGGTCTTCAATGGAGGACTATACTTGACGCAGCTGGTGCTGTACGCGAGTCTGTTCCTGTACGACAAGAACGGGATCTTCGATGATGAGAAGCAAGACCGGCTTAGTGTTGTACGTGACAGTTACTACATGTATTAGATATGCGGATTAGGACTTCTGTAGATGAGCGACTCACGTGACGATTCTACTGACTGCACAGATCCCCGCGATGATATTCTACTTGGTCGCGGCAGCAGACTTGTTTCTTCCGATCATCATCTTCTCGACGTGGCTGTACTTGACGCTGTCACTGTCGGGATTCCCACTGAAGTCGCAGTCGGCGCAGCTTCGGCTTCAACGTGTGGGCCGGCTTGTCATGGCCTGGAGCTTTGGGCGCATTCTGTACAGTGTTATGACGCTGCTCACGTTCACCAAGGTATTTACCACACCGAGTGTTTGAAACCTGTAGCTTCTGCTAGAGCTCCTCGTATCTTCACGCTCACACTCTCTTACCATGGATCTTATATAAACAGGGGTGGTTCAACGTGAACCGCGAAAATGCTTCGGTACGGCTTTGAAACAGCTTCTGATGAGCGGTTGCGTACGAGTTACTGACTGTTAATGTTTTACGTGGTACAGACGCAGGCGATGCTACTCGTTGTGGTATTTTTTGCCGCAGAGCTGATTCCAATCTATTTGACACTCGACAAACGTTTGCTTGCCATGCTTTCCGTCGAAAACTACGAGCCGCTCCTAGAGAGCTCTGAAATCTACCGTTAGAACGGCGTCAACCAGGCGATATTTAAATACACAAGACACAGCGTAGCAACGGAACGGAACTGTTGATAGCAATCGGGCTCCAGCTCGTGGTGAGCTCCCAAAATAAAGCGAAGCTCGTGGCGTGAAAGGCGACCAATTATCCATTAATCCACTTGAAAAGAGAAGCATCACGGCACAGGAACACCATCTCAGCGATGCAACACAGTAGCCAATTGATTGATCAAGTCCGGTCTTGGGAGAGGGATATCTGCGATGCAATTGACCAGGTCCAGGTAATGATGTCACTGGTATGATGAACTTCAGGACGGAGTCTGGGTCCATGATAACTGACCCTTACGTTTTGTTTATCTGTGCTCAGACGATATCGCACAACGAGAAGAATTCGCTACATCTGTATATCGAGACTCATCCGGTATTGGAGCTCACTCAGCTATGTGTCTCCGTATTTTGATCGTGTCTGACAAGTTATTGGAAATGTTACAGCTCCCGTTCCAGCCATCCCCAGTGCTAATGCAACTGCTTCAAAGCGATCGACGACGACGAAGCAGCAGCAGTGGGCATGCTTCTTTTGCTAAACAAAGCAAGCAGCAATTGAAAAGTGCAGATTACCTGGACCGCAAGGTGAGCTTGTTGTACTTTATTCCTTTGATTTTGTTGATGAAGCTAACGCATTGAGTTTGAACAGTTTGAATCGGAGATTCGTCAGCACTACGAGCTGGAAAATGCTCAAAACTGTGGCAAATGGAAACAATTCCACTTCCGAGCATCAGAGGCGCGCCGTCAATTAGCTTCCGGCATTGAGCGTGACTTCCGTCGATTTTGCCATCAACTGGAATCTTCTGGTGACGAAACACTGCAGTCAAATGAGCAGCATCGAGACGACGATAACCAACGCATTGAATGCTCTCCTTCCCCGCTACCTGGTGGAGCCACGTCAACAGAGGCCGCAATCTCAATTGAAGACACGCTACGATTACATCTAGCTCAAGAATGGGTTCAGCAAGAACGCTTCAACATCCAAGAGGCTTTCACGAACCAATCCTGGAAGCTGCAGGAGGACTTGGATGCATTTCTTGATCTGCAGGAAACCGAGTTTCTAGAGGAACGTCGGAAGATTCTCAGCACGTCAACTCCGCAAAGTTTGCAGCCCCAAAATGAGTTTGTAGCACGGAAGCACCACCATCGAAAGGCCAGGTCCCAGTTCCAAAGCAACGCTAAGCGAGGGATGCTGTTGCAAACATCGTCTCCTTTGCCTGTTGAAGCAACTGCAGACGGAGAAGAAAGAATGATGCAGTGGCATGGAGCAACAGCAGGGTCAAGACTTCGCTCGAGCTCGCGAAGCATTCGCAGCGACGTTGACGAAACCCAAGACAAGCTAGACGAACTTCAGAGGCGGCTGCAAATTCGCAAAGAGGTAGACTTGCTTCATGTTGACTCCATTCTCGAACACCCGTGCCTACTCAAAATCGCTGCTGTGCTGGTGGCTCTCCAGGCGGCCGAAGCCAAACGTAAAGATGGCATGCAATCGATTGGTCGGCAGTGCGCTCACATGTTCGCTCAGCTAGACTGCAAGGAGACCGAGGCGGCTATCGTTGCAATGTTGATAGAAGAGGAGGTCACGCAAATTGGCTCGCTCCGTCGTCGGCCTTCCCAGATAACGTACGTCCCTTTACTTCATCCTTGTTATTTATTATCTGCAAGCATCATAATCAAACAACTGGAATGAAAACACAGAAACGGCGTCGAGAAGCTTTACCACCAACAGTGCGATGGCTTGCCTCAGCTATCAACTTCGCGTTCGGAAACACGATTATTAATACCACTCAAGGCCAAGAAATACATGGAGTAACCAGAGATCATCAGCTAAACAGGAAGTAAATTATAAGCATGTGCGTTTAAATACGTACAAGCTTCGACTGGGTAGGCTTGGCTGGCTGGCGCACTGGTAGCCCGAAGGCTGTCAAAACAAACAAAAAGAAGAAAATATGCTTAGCTTAGCTGTGCTGGGCTGGGCCTAGTCGTGCGGGAGCAGCGTAGCTGCAAGTCTTGCCTCTCGACACCTTTGAACGAACTTCCTTCTGTCGAGCATCAACTGCGCATTCGGCATTGAGGAGCTAGACCGCTGTGAAGTCGAACATGGGGCGAATGACGAGCGACTCCCAGTCCACGAGCTGGAAGTAGGACTCGAGCATGGGCAAGCGGTTGCCTGCAACTGCAGAAGTGCTGCCGTACTTGCCACGGATAGAGGTGTCGAATCCGCCCTGTGCATCCACGCGCCGCGCGAACTTCCACATGAAGCACTCATCAGTCCACACCAAGTGCTGTGCATCATTCGTGGGTGGCACCACCGATTTGCTGATGATCGCGAAAGTGTCCTTATCGATCGAAATACGGCACACGAGCGTCATCGCGTGGCGCGGAAAGCTCTCGCCAATAAACTGGTGAATATTGCGCGTCAGGTACATGTTGTCGTTCAGCTTTTTCAAAATCTAACAATACAAACACAGCACGCGAACGTCAGTCCACGGCCTCACCCCACTCTGCACGATCGCTTTCACCAAGCCTGTTACCTACGCAGAATTTGCTTCGCCGGCGGTGTAGCAGCTCCTGCTTGGCCTCATCGTGAAACATCGTCCACGTCTCGTTAAAGACACGGGCCATGTCCTCACCAACGAAACTCTTGTCGGAGAACGTGTGCATGTACATCGACTTGGACTCGCGTTTGGTCTGCCAGCCCATGTAGGTGGCGGCCTCTCCGCTCACTTGGTACTCCATCATCTCCATAAACGCCTCTCGGGACGTCATCTCCAGCTCCTCGTCAGGCGGGTACTTGACATTTTTCATAAACTGGATGCTATCGGTCGAAGGCTAGCAGCAGCAAGGAAAAAACAAAGCACAGCAGGTAGAAAATCTCGTAAGTCCTCGTGAAACATCAACTTCTGCCCCTCGGGACGCACCGGCATGGCCTGCTGAATCTTCTCGGCGAAGCGCTGGCGCTTGCGGTTCTCGCTCAAGAGGAACTCCTTCTGGCGGCGCAGACACTTGGTGAGCTCCATGACCTCCACGTACTTCTCGATCTTGCTGGAGCGCTCCAGCGGCAGGTTGGACTTGTCCTGGTTGGCGCGGGCGGCGATGCGGCTGGCCAGCACGTTCTCTAGGCGCACGATCTCCGTCCGCATCTGCTCATTGTCAGCCTGTCAACGAAACGTGCGCGGGTCAGTATGAAGCGCCCCAGGAGGCTACGGAAGGTGGCGATTGCCGTCGCGGACGTACGCCGGACGAGCCCTTGGAGTACGGGCGCGAGGCCAGGCTGTCGTTGACAGAGCCGTCGTACTGGTCGTCGCTGCCGGTGCCGCCCAGCAGCGTGAGCGCGAACTGGTCGTTTCCGCCGAGATCCAGCGCCATCGTCGTGGCGTGGCGGTCCTGCAGCTGGCGGGTGGACGGCGCGGTGTGCGTGCGCTGGCGTGGTCGAGGCGAGGCGCTTCCTTCCTGCTTTGGTCGTACGCTGTCTCCTCTCCCCGGGCTATCTGATGTGACCACACAAGGGTACGTACGCCACACGAGCTTCAGCCGCCAGATTTGCGCCCGCCCTGTCTGCGTTTGTTTATTCGAAGCTCTCACGTCACTCGCCAACTTGGGTGCTCGGGCCAACCAGCGCAGCCAGCTAGGTAGCCTTCCTGGGCCGCCCTCCGCGCCCGCGTTTCTCCGTTCGTGTGCCAGATTGACGCATGGGCGACGAGAAGAAGAAAAAGACGTCGCTGGCCGCCGCAGTCTACGGCGGTGCGTCTCTGCAGCGCCTGCAGCTTCAACGTGGGCTGCTCAGGCGATCCCAATGGATGGAGACCGACTAACGCGTCGCTATTTGCTGCAGGACCCGTGGACGGCAGCGACGGCTACAGCTTGGAGAGCGTCACGCCGCTGAGCATGGAGATCGAGTGGGACCCGTACATGCGGCGCAAGCAGCAGGGCGTTGGCTTGCAGCCCATCGTGGTACGCCCCCCAGTATCTCGCGTCGATATCGAAACGGAGGAGCGACATCATGCTTACCTTCAGGCCATTGTGCGGGATTGGCCGTGTTTGATACAGGGAGTGCCGCGCGACGACCGCACGCCGCTCAACACGCCCTACACGCCGCAGCTCATGAAGCTGCACCTGAAGCGGCATGAGGAGTACGACGAACGCAACGAGTACGTCGAGCGGCCCGGCAAGCAGCTCGTTTCCACGGTCAAGTCCAAGATCGTTCTTGTCTTGCAGCCAGTGCACAAGATTCGGTGCGTACCGTCGCCGCGTAGGCTATTGGTGAGAGTCTGACCAACACGACGTGGAATACTGAGCAGGGCCGCGGTGGAACGCATTGTGGCGGTGGTGGTGCCGAGATTCATCCAAGAAACCGCGTTGTTTGCCAAGGTTTGGCCTTTAGTTGACGTGCTAGCGGCCACCTGCAGCTATTTGAAGGTTGTTAATGCCCTCTATCTGTTGTCCAGCTGCGCCCGTGGGTCATCTGGCACTTCACAGCCGTGGTGTGTGTGCCATTCGTCATGCTGCTGAGTCCGATGCTTATCGCGCTCAGCATCTGCACGTCGCCAATTTGGATGTCCGGTATCGCAGTTCTGTTCGTTCGCCTGCTGCTGCGAAGTCACCCTCCTATCGAGGACGAATTCAGCCCCGATCCCGAAGAAGAGGAAGAAACGAGCCCGCACCACCCCAACTCCATGTACCGGCGTGCGCACCTCACCAACAACTACGGCCAACGGGGATACGGCTGAACTGCCCGAGCTGGGCCTTCCTCCGTGCTGCCCCAGATCGGCCGACGCTAGTAGTTAGTGATTTATTCTTCCTCGTGGTTCTTTCATAAAAGGCTGTTACTTTGATGTGTGAACTCCCTGTGTGCGTGGAGCGACTAGCTTCCTCAGTTAGACCGCTTTCGTGGTCACGAACACAGCGCCGATCGTGGCTGCAGCGACTCCGAAGAAAAACTCCTGGGTGAACCCAAAGCCTTGCACGTTTGCTGGCGTCGAGGTTCCGCTGCTCTGCGCAGGAGAACCAAGCACTCCGACAGCGTCGTCTATCTTCAATGCCGTGGGTTTCGCCACGCTGGGAGCGGCGGGTTCGATCGGTGTGGCCTCGATCGGATACGCCTCGTCGTCGAAGTGAAGATGCACGTCCAGCATTGAGCCGAGGAAGTCCGTGATGGGTACCTCGTCAATGGAGCGGCCTAAGATATCCGTTCGATAATCGGGAGTCGACAGCAGCATCTTCGGGTCGTAGAAATTGAAGAGGTCCCGCAGGGTCCCCCTGCTGATGGAGTCGCCGACCTTCATGCGCTGCAAGTAGTCCAGCGTCGAGAAGGTAAAGCGATCGATGACTGAGAGTCCCAACTGCATTGAGTGAAGCACGGCAAGTTAGCGCCAAAACAGAGCATGCATTCAACAACAACAAACCAACCTCGAAGTCGGAGTGGTGGGCGTACGAGTTTTCGCCCGTCTGCGAGCTGCCGATCGTCACGACCTTCGGAGACTCGAGAGCGTTGGACAGCGAGCCCGCCTGGCACGTGTCCACCATAAAGAAGATTTCATTGTAGCTGTGCGCAATATGCATACAGGTTAGCTCCAGCAGCCACATTGCCCCCATTCTACCAGCAGCAGCAACACGCACCGCTTCTTGACGCGCATTTCCTGGATGGAGTCGGCGAGGTCCTCGCTCGACATCTCTTCAAAGTCCTGCTCAGTTCAAGGTAGCTTTCTTCAAGTAAGTACTGCGGCTCCCATCACCGCGTTGACATTCATGGCGCACGCACCTGGAATTTCAAGAACCCGTCGCCGCCGTGCCCGGACATGTAGAGCTGCACAACGCAATAGCTACGTGAGCGACAGGGACTGTGACAAGCTGTGTTAGCGTGATACCAAGCCACGAATCATACGAAGATGTTGCTGTTCTCGTCCGTGTCGAGCTTCTTCGACGCCGGTGTCCCGGGTTCGTGGCGGCCTGCTCGTACAATTTCCACCTAGTTAGCACGAGCACGTCGACCAGCAATTTGCTGCTGACAGCCACGCACCCGTGAGGACGGTGATGAAGTTGGCCACCGATACCTCCGAGCCGCGGTAGTCCACCTCGACGTTCTTTCCGTAGCTGCGTATGACATAATCCAAATGAAAAAGTAGGTTTAGCCAAGCTGTTCATACTTGCGTTGGGCTTGCTAGTCCCCGTCAAAGCGAGAATGAGGCCTCCTTACAGGTTAATCTTCTGCGTTCGGCTGTTGAACACTTGTCCTGGGAAGCAGTTGCGCGCATTGCACGGCATTTGGTCCGCCAGCATTAGGATGATCTATAGCAACAACATTCACCACCACCACAGCACGAGTGACAGACAGCATCGTCAGTCAGCCTCACGAGCTTGAGTCTATAGCCTGATACCCGTCCATTGCCGTATTCGGACCTGGCTGTCCGGAATGCCGAGACGCTTGACCGAGTGGTAGAGCGACAGAGCATTGGCTACGTGTCTGTAGTTGCTCCAGAAGCGAGACGTGTCCACCTACGCGACGCAGGGCCAAGCCACAGTTAGTGCGAGTGCTGTTACGAATCACATCGAGCCTTAAAGGCGTTCCACTTACGATAACCGCCCAGTTGTTGGTGTGCCGATGGTATTCTTCCCCGCATACGCAGCTCAGCGCCAGCAGCAGCAGCGGCACCCAGAGCGAGACAGTCCGCCGCGTCATTTCCCTTCAAATGCAATAATGCGGTCGGATTGTAATATCAACGATCGAAGGGCCATTGATCACTTACTTTCGCATCAGATAATACAACCGTAAGCTAATTTTAGTATAGCAAGTAAAAGTATACGAATATGTGTCTGATACATGATATTTACCTTTCCACCGGATTCCAGTATCGGGCCATTTGGATCTTTGCCCCCAAGTCCGCAAGATGTCGGAGGCTCTGGTGGCGCTGGTGCGCGTTAAGAAGCGCGACGGACGCGCTGACTTCTCGCTCAAGGGACTGCGCTGGATCGCCGATGCGTCTCCCGTGGCGCTCGCGGGCCAGCACCCGCCCATCGTCGTGTCGTGGAGCACCGTGCAGGACCAGCAGGTGTCGTCGCTGTCGAGCCCCAAGGCCATGATCCGTCTGCGACTCGCACACAACTCGACGCTCGTGCTGGAGTTCGTGGCGGAGTCTGGCAGCCTGGAAGAGGCCTTCGGGGTGCGCGAGCAGGCCAAGGACTTCATCGCGCGCCGACTGCGCGAGAACGGGGCCAGAGGCACGCGCTCCAATGCCGCGGCGCTGTGCAACCCCACGGAGATCAAGCAGCGCGCGGCGCTCTTGGCTGCCAGCCCGGCGCTCAAGCGGCAGCACACGGAGATGGTGAATGACGGGCTCATCTCGGAGGAGGACTTCTGGGCGAGTCGCCGCCATTTAATCGCTGGAGAGGCCAGTAAGCGGCAGAAGACAGCCAAGACGTCAGCGATCCTGACGGACCTGGCAGCTGACAATGACACGGGCGGCAACGTGGTCAAATACAACCTGAACGCGGAGGTGATCCACCAGATCTTCATTCAGTATCCGGCCGTGTACATGGCCTACCAGGGACAAGTACCCGACAAGATGACGGAGACGGAGTTCTGGGGAGCATTCTTCAAGTCCAAGTACTTCCATCGCGACAGGAAGGCTGGACACGAGGACATGTTTACTAAGTATGAGGAGAAGGAGAAAGAGCAATCCAAGGGCGTGAGCATCGACCCTCGTGGCATTGTCGACCCGTTGATTGATCTTACGACGACGGAGGAAGATGCCGCGGTGCATCATGCGAAAAGACACACCACAGAGAAAGAGAACCCGTCCAGCATTACCATTGCCAAGTTCAATCGCCATGGTGCGTACGTACTGGATCCGGCACATGCAGGGAAGCTACAACAGCAAAAATCAGGGAGAGGTAACACACAGCAGACACTGCCCCAGAAGAAGAAGAAGCCCAAAGCAGGTTACCACGACAACGTGGAGGACGCAACACTGCTGGATGATCTTCAAGACAAAGCCCTGCCGCCGTACAACCCACTCACGCTGGAAGATGAATCACGTTACTTCCAGCATGCCGAGAAGGGTACTGCTGCCGATGGCAACACCGCAGGGAAGTTGTCGCTTGATAACGCAGCACAGGTGTTCCAAGCGACGTGCGAGGCCCCGATCAAGTTGGAGAATGCGTATCCTACTTCCCAGACTTGCTTCAATGTGCTCGCTGAAGTCGTGGCGTGCTCGGACGCCACCAGCGACTCAGCTTCCGCGTCGTCGGCTGCAAACCTGGCGAGCGGCGCGTTGGCCGCTGAGTATATTCCGAACGAGTTCAAGAAACAGGTCTACAACCAGTTCCACGACGTGTGCGAACTGCTACGGCACTTCCTCTCGTTCAAGGCTAAGGTGGCAGAAGGTGGCGGTCCGGAAGCCCAGCGCAAGCTCAACAAGATCGTGGAGAAGATGGGATCCAAGTACGACGAGCTGGTGAAGCTGCGCGAGTCGCTGCCGCCCCACGAGAAGAATCTGCTGGCCCCGCTGCTCAAGCCTTTCGATGACCAGCTCAACCTGGCCTTTATTTAAGTTTCTCGAGTTCAGCATGAGCAACGCCAGCAGCAGCAACAGCGACAGCAAGGCCGCATCTGGCCGTAATGCAATATTCGCATTAAGAAAAACACCGATAGAGAAAATTGATAGTTTTATTTTCGACAACATTTTTGACAGCATGGAAGCGGGCGGTGCGTCTGCGAGTGCAGCGGCAGCTATGGAGGGCACCATGAGCTTCTCGAATGCGCCAAAGGCGGGAGCTGCAGCCACAGAGTCTTCGGCATGTGCGTTGGTGCCGTTTTCCTTCCGGAATCCCTTCCACGACGCGCTGCGTGACGCCACCCGTTGGCTCCCCATCGCCGGCAAGCGCATTCGCATTGACCAAGCTTGGCAGAGCGACGGGCGGGGCGGGACGGCATTGGGCTTCGGTGCTTCAGTGTACGATGCGGCCATTGCGTTGTCCCTGTACCTGGCAGCTCATCGAGATCTGGTGAAGGGGAATCGAGTTATCGAATTGGGATGCGGCCCGGGACTTGTCGGAGTCGTCGCTGCGCACTTGGAGCCCAAGAGCGTCGTCATCACCGATGGAGACCCAGCGTCGGTCGCACTCACTCAGCGCAATATCAAGGTGAACGATATCTCCGAAGAGGTCTGCACTGCTGATGAGTATCTGTGGGGTGACTTGGAGCATCACCTGGTCCCGAAGGTGGGTGGCCATGATCACTACGACGTGATTCTTGGCGCCGACATCGTGGCGTGCCCGTACGCCTCAGCGTTTGACGGATTGATGAAGTCGTTTCAAGAATTGGCTGGGCCGAAGACACTCTTGCTGCTTGCCTACAAGAAGCGTCAACACTCGGAAGAGGAGTTTTTCAAGACGTTCGAGAAGCTGTTTGACATTGAACAGATCGACCGGTCGGAGCTGCACCCGGACTTCCAAGGAGGTGACATTGTGATTTTCCAAGCGCGTCTGAGAGTGGATTCAAACGAGGAGTAAAGTCTATTCGTCTAATAGTACTGTTCTAGGGTCGTTTTGTGTTCTGCTCAAGCAGTCTTATCTTGTCAGGCTCTCGATGAGAATTCGGCTGAAGTCGTCCGGGTTCTCCATGAACATTTGGTGGCCTCCGTTCGGCACCCGGTAAAGATCAGCAGCGCGGTCCTTTTCCTTGAAACGCTTCACGATGCCCAGCCCATTGCGGTAGTCCATCCAATCGTACTCGCCGTAAATGAATGTAAGCGGCATCTTCACCTTTTCGGGAAGAAGAGTATCCACGAGTGGACGCACTGCGTGTGCACCTGGAGCAAGGTGCGTGGTCATGACACGCTCTCCACTCGGTTTGAGCGCCCAGTTGTGGTATAGGTACTCACCCAACTCATTCAGATCGACACGACCGTCCCGCATGGCACTACCCTCCGACATGAATGAAGTTCGGCGGTGCACCACGTTCTGCACTAGCTTCGGTCCGTACGGTCCCACGAAGCGGGTGAGGGACATTGGCGTCATTCCATTTTCCCACGCGGAGTACATCATACGTCTGAGCCATGAGCGATTGGCAGCCTTTCCTTCCTCTGTAGTCAGATCCAGAGGCGGTGGCGGGTGTGGTACGCCTGCAGGAGACGCCAACACCAGATGCTGAACCATCAGCAACCAACACCTTCGTTAGCGTCTACAGAGATACCAACAGCAAGAACTTTTATCCACACGTACGTTGACTTGTTCAGGGTGCTTAAGAGCGTACGTCGATGCGAAAATTGCCTGGGAGTGCATACAGTGTCAGAAACACAATTGTATGAAGCAAGCTCGTGCCATGCACGACTTACCCCCATTGAGTGGCCGCACAGATTGAAGTTCTCAAGCTTGATCTCCTTTTGCCACTTCTCGAACGAGCCCACAATGAATTCATCAGCACTGTCGTACTATACCGACAACACGCAAACGAGCGAATTCACGTATTAGACACGACCTCGACAGCACCAGTATTCAACAGTGACCATAACTCTTACGTCTTTAAAGTTGAAGTCAGGACGATCCGACCGGCCGACGCCCATCCACTCCACCGCATACTGAAACGCATCGCACATAGAGTTAATGCCGAACTGCGACACTAAGCACTGCAGCTCGATACCCAGGACTCGTTCGTACCACATTGAAATGCTTGGACAATTTCTCCAAATTCTAACAGGCACATCCAAACACCACAAACCGATCAATCCATACGCGCTGCACAACAACTTCAGGCACCCCCCGCCATGCTGCGCACTTACCATCGCCCACACGGCGTTGCCACCGGCGAATCCGTGGATCAACACGAGGTTCTTGGCGGTTTCGCGCTTCGTCTCGTCCGAGCAGGGCACCACCACGGTGCCCAGCTGCGCGACCTTCTTCATCTCGAACGGCGTCGGAACAGCGCGTGTGAAGATCTTGCGCTCCGCCTCCTCGAGCTTCGTGTAGCAGGCAGGCACCCAGCGCCACAGTCGGCCCTCGGTCGCCACACCTGCGGCAAGCAGCACCGCTTCAGCATCGAAACCTCAGTATAATGTAAACGTGCAAGAATGCAAGAATGCAACGCGTTACCTGTGGTGGCGGCAATGGGGCGCAGCATTCGCAGCATGGACTGCTGTTGTGCGTCTAGAAGGTCGAAGCACTTGTGCGGTCGGAGGACGATTGATCACTGCGGTCAGTGGTCTGGTCCGACCTACATTCTCAATGAGACCAAGTAAACACTATCTAACCGAATGCATTCCAAAGGACGGTTTGTTTACGCGCCACGCGTTATTACCGTCAGTACCTGCTCACTCGTGTAGCTCGAGGAGCTCGGCGGTGGGCTGGCGAAGGGCACCCCACCGCAGCGAGCTCGGTATTCTAATCAGCCCCTCGCGAGCCCTTCGAGCAGCATCTCGTTGAACGCTGGGGCGTTGTCCATGAAGAGCTGGTGGCCTGCTCCGGGCACCAGGACGACCTTCACGCTTTGCTTGCCATCGAACACTTTCGCGACCTTCTCGCCGTGGCTGGAGCTCATCCAATCCGGTCCACCGCCGTACAGGAAAGTGATGGGGATCTGGATGTTCTCCGGCGTCAGCATCTCGCACAGCGGTCTCTTGGCATACGCTCCCGGCAGCAAGTGCGAGTGCATAGCGACCTCGCCGGATTTCTCTAACGCCCAATTATTGTACCAATAGGCGGCAAGCACGTCTAGCGGAATCAGGCCGCGGCGAATGCAACTCGTCTCGGGCATGACGCTAACGCGCACCGACGTGATGAAGCGAAGCAAGCGGGGACCTAACGGACCCGCATATCTCGCGATGCTCTATTTGCATCAACGTGTTAGTGTATTTTGCGTCAGAATGAATGACAAAGGATAAGCTAGGCAGGTTGCACTGCGCTGTAAAACACGTACCATTGGCGTCAGTCGGAGGTTCCAAATGGAGCGGAAGATGCGAAGCCCCAGCGGCAAGCCGTTAGGTGCAGGTGGATGTCCAACACCGGCAGGAGAGATAAGCGCTAGGTGCTGAACGTGACCTGGGTACTTCACCGTGTATGAAGTGGCGAACATTGCCTACGGAAGAAAAAACGTGACAGTTCGAAATTAGTTAGACAACAACGCAGGCGAAGGAATCACTTGCCAAACAGCCCTTACTCCCATCGAATGGCCCCCCAGATAAAACTTGTCAATCTGTCGCGCGTTTAGACAATGGATAGTTAGCATCCAACTAAAAGTTGTACCAACGAGAGAGACAAAGCAGGCGCAAGAAACCATGAGCTCCTTCCTCCACTTCTCAAGCGCCTCAACCATAACGCCATTCACATAATCCCACTACAGTAGTGGCAGGGGGCAAGAGTAAGTGTTAGACGGGGTGAAATGATTCAATAGGAGGCTTAATGTACAGGTACATCATAGGAAATGAACTTCGGGCGATTCGATCTCCCTGTTCCTAGCCACTCGATAGCATACTTCACACCATGAATAATAATTATAAGGGCCGAAGCTAAGAGGTATTATCGCTGAACAACGTACCACATCGTAGTGTTTCGCGAGTTCCTCAAAGTTCTGAGATAGTACAATTACAAAAATGTTGTGAGGATCGATCAGAATTCAGCTCAAATATAATCGTGGGAAGTGTCGCTTACGCATGCCCAAAGCGCATTTCCAGCAGCATATCCGTGAAGGAGAACTAGTGGAAGCTGAGTTTCTTCAGAAACTGGCGCTGTACAAGGTACGTGCACCGTTCCGAGACCGGCAACTTTCAGCATTTCAAACGGCACCTTTACGTTGCATCCGATAATTTCATATTCCAGGCGTGCAAGCTCAGAGTGTCGCGCAGGGACCCACAATCTCGCTTCTGACACCACAACAGTCACTGGCAACAGTATGTAGATTGCCCAAAACATGTCTGTTGCATGCGAAACATACATGTACAGCATTTTTGTCAGTACCAGGTAAATGGAAAGCATGAATTAGTTTAGTCAGGCGACATTAAAAACTTACGCATCAGGTAACTTGATAGGGTCTGCCACTGCGAGAGCCCTCCGAAGCTCGGACTGCGCAGAGAGACAGCAGTTATAGCAAATATCACTAACGCCGCAAGTCTTGCAACGTCGATACGGCGCTCCTCGGGTTTCTGGCGGATGTGGAACACCAGAAGGTGATCCAGTTGCCATTGCGCGAGCAACAGTGCCACAATCCTGCCCCAGACCTCCAGATTCACCCTTAGATTGCCCACATCTCCCCCCGTGGTTGCAAATACCACGTGCAAGCTGAACCACGCGCTCAGCGCAGCCAGCAGCTGCAATCCAGTCCTAGTTACCGTGCAGGATGGACTTGTCAAAAGCCCCCCCAAGCAGCCATACGCGATCCACACGGGAGTCAGCAGCACCAACACCGACAGCACTGCCACAACTTTCCACGCAGCCACGCGAGGGCGCTTTATGGGTTCTTGCTCTTGCATTGCCACTGTCGTTCTAGCGCTTGCTCGCAACGTAGACACTTGCGATCGTGAATGCGATACAAAATGCATCAAACATTTGATGATGGCTACATTTCGATGAATGTCGACTATATCAATTTATAGACGAGCTCGAGACCAAATGCAGTGCGCCACGGGGGGATTCCGAGCTCTTCGTAGTCACGTGAAGGCAGCGAAAGGGGCTCACCTCATGTGGGTTCTTCAAGGAGCATTGACGAGGTACTATTACGGTGTTGTGTGGTCGAAGATGAGTGAATGCCATGAAAAATGCTTCTCGTTCTTTGCAGGGCGAACGATCAGAGTCACCGCCGGGTTCACCAAAACTTGGTCACCTAGGTGCGTTAATGAGGAAAACTGCTGCTCATTATTCGGGTAAGAACACCTTTTCGTAGTATCTTATGCCTGCTCGATTGCAGATGTAGAGGGGACAACGCAGCTGTGCAACCAGGATCAGTTGTGCGAGCAAGAGAAGCAGCTGAACGCTCTTCGCGTAAGGGTTTCACTTGCTGTTAACAGCGCAACTAATCGTAATGGTGGCGGGTATCGCTGCTGGTGTTATCCTCCTGAGAATGCCTCCGAGACGATTGGCTGCTTCTTCTAATTGATCCATACGGTGTTGCTACGGACTGGCTGCAAAATCACCTAGGAGCGGGAAAGCTCAGCGTTGCGTCAGCCAACAGAAATACGACGAATGCAAGAGTTTGGGAAGAAATCGAGACAAGTATTAAACGGGAGACGTCTCTAATTCTTATGGATGTTTGCAAAGAACGTATACAAGGCTTGCACTCGTTCCTCGGCGCGAAGCGAAGAGCTCTCTTTGACGCTGTATGTTTGGTTACATGGTGTATGCATCTATCATGTGGTCCTGATTGTTTCCTGTGCTGGCGACACGCCAGGCCACCATGAAGGAACACCAACACTTACAGGTAAAACAAACCATCTTGAACAAGGACTCCCTTGACATGTCAACGGTAGGGCCTCTGTACTAAGCGCATATAATTTATGGTTGGGCTGTAGACCCGAGAGCGATGCATCCGGTCAATGGAGCACACCCTTGAGGATGAATTGCAGCGCGTCGCCGAAAAGGAGCGAAACTTAGACGGTCGTATCGTGAAAATTACTCGCCTCGAAGCACGCTTGCACAAAGCCTTGCTGCAACAAGACCAGCAACTTCAAAAGGAGCCGCAAGAAATCGAGATAATTATCCCAAATAATGCCCCGGATGATCGTGAAGTCATCCTTGGTCTTCGTGAAAAAGTACGTGAAGCTTTTGTCCGACAATTTCATCGAAACCAGTCGCTGATTCTTTGTGCTTGCAGAAATTAGCATTCTCATTAGCGCAAGTAAATGCGAAAGAGAAACACGTAAGTATTCTTGCGTATTAGGCTGGGGGCTCATCTGTGCTGACTACTGCTTTATGCTGGAAGCTGCAAGCAAAAAAGCGTGCGCTAAACGAAAAAGAAGCGGGACTTGCAAGCTTTCAGGCCGAACTAGAACGTAAAGACCGAGATGCCGATGTGGCGCGTTCCCATAGCATTGCTTCCTACAACATCTGAGTTAAACGTTTGATTTACTTGACGATTTTTCCTCTTTCGTAGCACCTAAAAATGATGGAGGGTGAACTACGTGCTGGTTGCATTGATCACATGACTAGCGTGGACGCTGCTGAACTTGAGGTACCCGGATGCGATTCCCCTTTATGCCGTCACATCCAACACTCTCACTGAGCGCTTATCGTTTGCTAATGTAAAGCTGGGGGATCGGCGTACGAACCTTGAAGAGAGAGAAGCCAGCCATGTATGCCAAGGCCGAGCTGCCACAGCGCAGGCCGTGGCACTAGAACAATTCCAGCGACTTATATTGCAGCAGCATGAATGCAGGACTTCCTGGCACGTGGTGTTTATCTACACGAGAGAATTACAGCGACAACACTGGAAAAATCTGCCTATGAGCAGTTACCCCAGGACAATGCTCAAGTATGTCCTTGTTGTTTGTCGCTTTCTCGTACAAAACAACGCTCACATTGGTACCCGATGCATTCTTCGCAGGAGGGTCGGCGGCAACTAGCTACACCCGAGGTATAAATGACAGTGCTGGGAAATCACTCGAGTCAAGACCAACCGCAGCGACTGAAGCGCAAGGGAACATTGGGGAGATTTTTCAAGTAAACCCATCGCAACATCACTGTCAATTTTGTGTCTCTTGATGCTTTATCGCGTTTATGTCTCTCTTGATCAAGTCACTTACAGGAATGCGACGGACATGCTGAGTACTGGATGGAGGAAAGATTCGCACAACACCCGGGTCTTGGATACAGATAAATGCCTCCTCAAAACGCGCAAAGCATTCCGCGAATCGGATGCAATCTTCGCACATAGGGTGATCGACTGCTATCACGATGCGTTGCCAGTACGCCCGCCTCCGCTCTGGGGGCATCTCTTGAGCTGCTAGCTTCTCTTGGATATCCATCAGCTTCTGCTTCTCCGCGTGACACCAGTAGAAAAAGAAGCTCCGACTATTGAGCACCGCTGGTCTTACAACCCCGCGCTTGCTGCGCTCGACAACGTACGTGTGGCCGATCTTCTCGACGCTGCGGGCGACCGCCAAGCTCAGTCTCTTTTGCGGCAAGAAGGCTGGCTCAGTGCCGAAGGCGCCAAACCCGCTGCGAGTCCGTCCTTCCACAAGTTGTCGCAATAGTGGCGTATCTAGTGCGTCGTCATCGCCATTCCGAAGCTTGGCGAAGCTGATGGAGGCCTTGGATGACGTCGTAAACTGCGCCGAGTCCGGCTGCCGGCCCAGGAAGTCCAGGTACTGCGTCACCTTAGCCACCTGCTCGGCGTGCGGCAGCTCGAAGAATGCGGCGGCCTCCGCCTCCGACAGGTAGTCCTTGAAGCTGAAGTAGCGCGGCGCCGCGGCGGACGGCGGCGGCGCCATAGTGCACAAAAGCCAACTATCAAAGGGCATAACCCACGCCGCCGCATGTACAGCGTATTGCACATCATTTGCTCAGCCATCAACGGCCAACTTCAACCAACTGGGACCAATCAGAAGCTTCGGCTTCAACCACGCCCTTTCACATTCATTTTGCGATCTGCGCCGCTGGACACAAGTGGATCCTCTTCGAGACGCGATGCCGGGCAAGTGCGTGGGCGTCGTCCGCGAGGTGTACAACAAGTGGGAGCGCCGAGCGCCGCTCACACCTGCGCACGTCAAGGAGCTGGTGGCGCGCGGCGTGCAGGTGCTGGTGCAGCCGTCCACGGCGCGCGTCTTCTCGGACGAGCAGTACGTGCGCGCCGGGGCCACCCTGTCCGAGGATCTGGGCCTGGCCAACGTCATCGTGGGCGTCAAGCAGGTGCCCGAGCCGGCGCTGCTGGCCGACAAGACGTACCTCTTCTTCAGCCACACCATCAAGGCGCAGCCCGAGAACATGGCGCTGCTGGACGCCATGCTACAGCGCCGCGTGACGCTCATCGACTACGAGTGCATCGCGGAGGAGAGCGGCAAGCGCCTCATCGCCTTCGGGGGCAACGCGGGTCGAGCAGGCATGATTGCGGGCTTCCGGGGTCTTGGGGAACGCCTCATCAACATGGGCGTCTCCTCCCCCTTCGTCAACGTCGCGTCCGCCTACATGTACGCGGACTTGGAGCACGCTAAGGACGCGGTGGAAGCTGCGGGGAGGAGGATCCGGGCCGATGGTCTGCCTGGGGACTTGGCGCCCATGACGTTCGCCTTCACGGGCAACGGGAACGTGTCCAAAGGGGCCCAGGAGATCTTCAAGCTGATGCCGCACGAGATGGTGCATCCGTCCGAGCTGTCGAACTTACTGAAGAATAACCACATTCTCTACGGGACGGTCATTGACGATCCGTCCTATTTTGCAAAGCCTCAACAGGGATTTACCGGCGAGGTTACGCGTGCGCACTACTACCAAAACCCACACCAGTACGAGCCCGTGTTCCATGAGAAGGTGCTACCGTACACCTCGATGCTGGTCAACTGCATGTACTGGGACGACCGTTTTCCGAGGTTGATCACACGAGAGCAGATTCGTGAACTGCGAGGGTCTGGCAATCATAAGTTGCTGGGCATTGCCGACATTTCGTGTGATATTGGGGGCAGCGTAGAGTTCTTGGAGCGTGCCACTGAGATCGAGCGTCCGTTTGCTTTGTATGACGTCCACGAAGATAAAATGCGCGAAGACGGCGATAGCCGAGGCCTTGAGGGCGACGACGGTGTCATGATGATGGGTGTCGATATCTTGCCGAGCGAGCTGGCGCGTGAGTCAAGTCAACAATTTGGAGACCGCTTAGTTGGATACGTCACTGCGCTGTCGGATGTAGCCTCGTCTAGTGTTCCTCTCTACGACCAAAAGGAGCTGCCTGCTGAACTGCGTGGCGCTTGCATCGCTAGCAAGGGTGTTATTGCACCCAAATACGATTACATTCACCGCATGCGCGCCGAGCGTGAGCGCAGCAAGCAGTACAAGTTCTTGGATGCGCAACAAGAGGTCGCCGGGAGTACCTGTATACTGCTTGAAGGACACCTCTTCGATACGGGCCTTATCAACCAGGTGCTCAATCTCATTGAGGAGCATGGTGGTGGGTTTCACCTGGAGGGCTGTGAAGTACGGCCGAATGTTGGAGTCGGTGACGGTGGCGACAGCACGACATCAAACGCTATTGTTCAGATTAGCATGGGTGACCGTGAAGCGGTGGATGGAATTATCACGAAAATTCGCTCTCTTGCCGAACTTACTTCTGGTGCAAAGGCCACGATCACTGAGCTGCCCGATTTGTGCGGCACAAACTACTCAAAAACGCGGGGTGCTGTAGTGAGAAAAGACGCAGCTGCCAATACCACGACCGATGTGTCGGTCTCAAGCCCGAAGAAGCGCAAGATCGTGTGCTTCGGTGCTGGACTGGTGGCGTCACCGCTCGTGGAGTATCTATCTCGTGAGCAAAATAACGAGGTGCATGTCGTCTCGGGCATTGAGGGCGAACTGAAGGGTATGATGCGCAAAATCCCTCGTCGGAACATCAAGCCTCACGTCGTGAATGTATCGGAAGACACTGCTGGTGTCGACAAGCTTTGCGCAGATGCCGATTGTGTTGTGTCGCTATTGCCGGCGACCATGCACACGACCATTGCCCAGCGCTGCATTCAGCACGCGACACCTCTCGTGACCGCTAGCTATGTGTCATCAGAAATGAAGGAGTTGGATGCCAAGGCGAAGGAGGCTGGCATACCGATTCTCTGTGAGATTGGCCTCGACCCCGGTATGGACCACATGAGCGCGATGAAGGTCATTGATGAAGTGAAGGCACATTCCGGAAAAATCATGTCCTTCTCGTCCGTCTGTGGCGGGCTACCGGCGCCTGAGGCAGCAGACAACGCCATTGGCTACAAGTTCAGCTGGAGTCCTCGCGGCGTGCTCACAGCAGCACTAAATGCTGCTCAGTATCGCAAAGATGGTAAAGTCATCAACGTGGCTGGCGAAGAATTGCTCAACAGCAGTGAGCGCGTGAACTTTTTGCCGGCGTTTAATATTGAGCAGATCCCGAACCGCAACTCGCTTCCTTACGGTGAAATCTACGGTATCCCGGAGGCTCATTCGCTGTATCGCGGTACTTTGCGCTACGGCGGCTGCTGCCAAATCCTGTACCAGCTTCGCAACCTCGGTCTTTTTGACATGGATCCGACCAAGCCCATCCCATCCACTTGGTCAGAGCTGCTCACTCAGTTAGGCGGACTTCAAGGGCTTCGTGGGGATGCCAACGGATTCCTCCAGTGGCTTGGTGCCTTTGATCACTCTACTCCAGTGGTCAAAGCCCCATCCATCCTTGACGCGTTCTGCGCTCTGTTGCAGGACAGGCTATCTTACCAGCCAGGAGAACGCGACATGGCCATCATGCACCATGAGTTCGGCATCGAGTACGCAGACGGCAAAAAGGAAAAGCGCACATCGACGTTCGTGGGCTACGGCTCCGAGAAGGGCGACACCATCATGGCAAAAACTGTTGGATTGAGTGCAGCAATCGGTGTGCAGCTGATCTTGCAGGACGCAGTGCAGGGCCGAGGTGTGCTCACTCCAACAACCCCCGACATCTACACCCCAGCGCTCGCACGACTCGAAGTCGAAGGCGTGCGCTTCATCGAGAAGACATTCCCGCAGCATTAAACATGCGGTAGTGAAAACTGTCCACGTAGGGCTGGGCTCCTACTTCTTTTTCAATCTACATTGCGTGTGGCTGCTATATTCCTAGGTGTTGTGCTATCAAAGAACTGTCGATGGCCTGCCATCGAACGATGCGTGTTGTTGAGTGACTTCGCCGAGACCCTGTCTTGGTGTCGGTGATATATACTTTTGAGAAATCCCATCAGACGACAGATAGAGCCGTGATAGCGCCTTTGGACGTGAGCTGGCGTAGCTCGTCTTGATCTGCCGACCTCCAGCCTTGATCGACGGGTAGACCTTCAGCTCGAGCAGCCCACGCATATGCTCATCCGTGTCGGACGTCATCAGAGGCACACTATCGCCTAAACTGGATAACGCACCAAGCTCCTGGTTCTGTGGAATTGTAGATGTGTCCACCATACCTGGAGACGGAGCCCGGGTCAGCTCAGGACAATGGATCATGACGGATGCCTTTCCAAGATAACGCTGAGGCATGCGATCTGGACCATTCCGCTGTCGTAGAATCAGACCTGGAGGTTTCCACCGATCCGTTTGTACGTCCGACTCGGTTGTTTCAGGAATCGCCGATACTTCAACGCTGCGATTTGTGCGGCGGCGAATCTCTGCCAGCTCCTCGATGTCGTCAAGCTGTATCGGACGGCATTGTTAGGATAGTGCATGGAAACGACAAAATGCTAGTAAGTGTATACGAACCTTTTGTTGCAGGGCTTGTCGCTCCTTCTTGATATCACCGAAGGCAACCTCCAGTTTCTCCATCCTCTGGTTACACTATCGGACAACATTGCCACGTTAGGTCGGCGCACACTGAAAACTAGGTAAGGCCAAATGCATGGAGAGCAAAAACACAAACCTTGTCGCTGCTGCTGATTTCTTTTTGCCAGGCCTTGGTCTTCTCGAACAGCAGGAGGGTGAGCCGCTTCTGATCTTCTGCTAGCTTCTCATGCTCCCCCTTCAGGAGCGCCATTCCATCTCCCTGAACTCTGAACTTCATCGTGTATTCGTTCAGCTCCTCCGTCGTTTGTTTCTGATCCAAGCACAGAATACGGGAAAATGTGAGTGCTGGTCAATCTTCGCTTCTGCTACCAATACCCGTACCAGGGATCGCTCCATTTTCCCTATATTCTTCTTCCCCATCTCGACTGTTAGTCGGAGTTTTGCAATTTCGGCCTCAAGCGTCCGGATGTGGAGTTGATCCGAGTCAATCTTGTTCTCGGCTTGGTCGAGGTCTTCACGCATACGCTCAAAACTTGCTCGCATCTTGTGCATCTCAAGTCCGATGAGGTCGGCGCGATTGTGACACATGATCGCAAACTTCTTCATAGCCTTATCCAGGAGCACCTTTCGGCGTACTTCACGCTTTTTGCGCTGTAGCTCCATCATCTGCATGCCACTTTCACTATCACGCGCAGATTCGTTGGGATCATCGGGTGGAACTGCATCCAGCTCCAACTCTAGAATAAGTGCTTTGTTGTCGATGACAGTATGAACTGACTGGGAAACATGCCGCAAGAAGGTCATCAGAATAATGCTTCTCTCAACTTCATACTGTTGATCCCGCTTTCCCTCATCGATTTGACGCAGCATGCTTTCAATCATCTCGGATGCGCCAGCACTATCTTGATTTAAACGCATCTTGAGTGCATTCACGCTATGTTTTCATCACCGATCGAGCAGAACCACGATACAGTAATGTTAGTCCTTTGAGGAAGTACTTGTATGATCAAATTTCTTCGTAGTACCTGCCAGTTAGCGCCTCGATAGATAACTTAGCCTCTTCAAGACGGTCGGTCAGTCCATGATTCTTTCGCTCCAATTCCTGTAAATTCAGTTCCAGTTCCGAAAAAGTGTGTCAAAAGAAGCTCTTGCGGTTGTGAAGTGGGCAGCAATAATGATGGCCATGCACTTTGCAATATGGATAGCTGCAACGTACCACGACCACTTTTTGCTGCTTAGCAACGTTGTCTTTGCCTTCTTTCACCTCCGTCAGCATGCGTGCGACTTCCTTGTGATAAGCCTCGAAGTTCTTTTCGTTGATCTCTAAGCTGTCCTGCGACTCATCTTCTTCCTTCACCGATGCGGCTGCTTGTCCAGACTCAGCCAGCGCACTACCAGCAGCCTGTTTACTCAGTCGACTGGCCTCGCCTTCATTTGCTTTTATCGCAGTATCCTGCGTCATTGCTGCCTCCGGAGTTGCTGCGGTGGGTCGAGCCACGTCGCCTTCGGGAATCAGCTGGCGGGTAATAACAATTTTGCTTGGCATTCTACTGAGCGTGCGCTTCATGCCCGCTGGTTTGCTGGTTCCGCCAGTGTTGCGCGCTAGCTGGCCTGCCAGGTCGTTTTCGCGCATCAATGACCATTCTAACTGGTATTGAAGATCCTCTAGCTTTTTGCGCGCGTTGTTGCGCATTGATATTGCCTGGTTCGTCGCTTGTTGTCGCTGCGAGCGGTCCTTCTTGGCGCTGGTGCTTCCCGGCTTATCGAATACTTCCCCCTCATCAAGCATGGATGATATGTCCATATCCATTGATTGGTTGTGGATGTTCTCCAAGTCTCGCACTAGTTTCTTGTTAACACGTCGAAACTCCAGATTCTGCTCCTGCATCTCCTCTCTGGCGCGCTCTTCTTCGATGAGCTGATCCTCGAGATGCCGCTTTGTCTGCTCGAAACGCTGCATTGTCGACACCAACTCCTCTTTGAGAGACGTCAAAGATTGCTGCTGCTCCGCGCAAAGAGCAACCTTTTCCTTCAGCTGCTCATCGCGTGCTGTGAGATCCACAGCCAGTTGCTTGCCCTTCTTGGTTTCTTCCTGAAGACGATAGTCTAGGATCCGCAAATGAAAGCGCCTTCGGTCAGTCACGGGGTAGTGCTTGCAGGCTCAAGCGATGTCGAACGTACAATTTGTGCCGAAGTCAGATTCGATTTGTGCTTTCTCAACTTTGACCACGTGCAGCGCCTTGGTCACCTCAGCCAGCTCTTCCTTTAGGTGATTGTTCGAGGCAGAGAAAATATCACGATCGTGATTCGAGCGAATGAGCTGCTGCTTCACATCTTTATACTCGCTTGCGAGGCGATCGATTTCGTCTTGAGTAGCTTGAGTGAGCTGGAGCTTGGAGCGCATGCCTGCAATAATAACCTTTTGTTCGCGTTCCATCTTTCGCGCAGCCTGCAACTGCTCCAGAGTGTAGGCATTCTCTTTCATCAATGCCTTCATTCTCTGCTGTAGCGCTTCAATGACTTCCTCCATTTGCTTCGCCTCGGAGCGCATTCTGTGCACCACCGTTCGCATTTGCTGCTCCCCCTTAGATGCACGAGCCATTTCTTGTCGAGCTGCCTTGAGTTCCTTGCTCTATTTGCACATCAAACACCGGGACCTGTAAAATCATCGTTTTAGACAGCAAAACTTCCGGCAAACCACGTACCTCGCCGTGAACGAGCTCCAAGTGGCCACCGCACGTCTCGCAGGGGTGTACTTGTAACACTGTTTCACTGGGTGCGAAAAGAGGTAAAGTCTCTCGCAAATCCACCGATGGTACGCTAGAAAGCCCACCGTCACTTGACGTTGAAGATCCTGACGATACCCGACGAGATGGAGCTCGTTCCAGCTTTGGTGCCTCTCCTCGCAATGATGCCGTCGAGCCCATGGGACCCATTTTCCCCCCGTATTGCCGCAGCTCCTCCTTGATAATAATCACGTCTCGGTAGTACGCGCGTCGGATAACCTCAAGTACCTGGTTGCGTCGTGAAAGTTTCCCACGCAGCATTTCTAGCTGCATCTGCTGGGTCAGATCCTTTGATAGAGCTCCATCATCAAGATCTTCCTGGACCTCACCAAGAGGATCGACTGATTTTGACGGACTATCTTCATTCAGTCCTGCTGACGTGGGCCTATCTCCTCTATCCAGCTTGCTTTCATCTTCACCAACTCGTGTAAGATTAAGCAAATGTGATGAAGATCCATCCCTTTTAAAAAGAACTCCATCGATCCCCGCAGAATGGTGCGCCATTGTCCAGCTCCTCCACTCTGCTGATCAGCAGGACGTGATGGCCTTGGGCTCCTGCACACCTTCCTGGGTATCAAAAACGAGAAACACTTCGCTAATTATAAACGCCGAAGTCTGTCCCTGTCACCTGCGTTACAATGCTCAAAACATTTTTGATAGCAATCAGTAGATTAGTTCGAGGCACGAAGCGAAATAGGGGTCAGTGCTCCAGGTACTTGCTTGCTAAGCGAGCTGTCGATGGTTTTGCTTTGATTTCGCTTTAAGCCTACCCACGTCGTTCACCACCCTGCTCTTTTCTTCTGGCATCGTAAACGCAAAAAATAAAACGTTGGAAACCTTGCTGCCGTCTCACGAATGGCCAATAAGCCTAGTTAGCTTTGCACTGTAGCCGTGATACTCCTGCGATGGCTAGCGGGAGTTCTTGGCGTCGCTCATGGGTTTTGCGGCTGGCTGCCACGAATAGTAAATCCAGTCGTGTTGAGGGGTTCAGCAGGAGGCGGATTGGCGCTTATGCCCGCCATGATGCCAGAAATCTCTTCACTTGCTCGCTGCATGTCAGCCAATTGCTCCTGGGTGAGCCCGTTCTCACTGGGAGCCTCGACATGTTTGGTTGTTTCAATGCTTGTAGCGAGTGCTGGAGCCTCGAGATCATCGGCCGGTGGGTGAATAGAGTAGCCCGAAGCACTGACGGCGTAGTCGCGGTCCAATTCAGGGTTTTGTCGAAATGGCGGAGGTCCAGCAGGCGGAAGAGGTGGCTCGTCTGGCTGAGGGAGGTCGTTCGAGTCGTGATGAAAGGTATCATCATCCTCGCCCTTCTTCTCCTCATCACAACCCTTTGTCTCCTCATCACTCTCATGGTGCGATGGGGCACTGTGACGACCACTTGATGTGCTCCTGCGGGCTGTGCGACGAAAAATATTATCACCAACGCTCTCACCATCAGCGTCGTCAGCTTCATCTTCATCCTCGGCATCACCCCCATGTGGGCCAGCACTTCCAAGCCGAGCAGCAGCACGCGAGCTCCGACTCGACGCAGGAGAAAGGAGTGCGGCAGAAGGAGCCACAGACTTTCGTGCCTTGCGCGGTGTCTTCTTGTCCTCGTAGTGCGTGGCGAAGTCAGGAAAGTTATCGATGACATCATGGCGCACCTCGATTCCGATTTCGTTCAGATTTCCCCAGAACGTCTTTTTGGTTGCCTCCAGTACTCCAAGCTCACTATCACACTCTTCAAGATCATGCTCCAAGGTAGCAATATCGTCCTCCAAGGCCTCCTTGTCGTCATCCGCAGCCTCTTCCAGCTCGGCCTGCTTGCTTTCCAACGCAGTCTTTGCCACCGCAATTTGCTGCTCCTTCATCTCCAACTTGTGCATCGTCTCACGAAGCAGAATCCGGTTCTTAAACTCGCACTGTGGGTTCTGGCAGCGGTCCGTGTGGGCCTCCACGTCGTGCCAAATACGGCACATCTTGTTCTTGCAGGGCGTGGAGCTGCTGCACATTTGCGCGCGGGTCTTCTTGCATCCGCGACCGCACACTTTTCCCGGAGGCGGCTTGCACAGCAGCGCGTCGACAAACTGAATCGACTTGCGCAGTTGCTCCTTAAAGAACTTGGTCTCGGACGGCGTGCGTCGGTCCGGGTAGCACAGCTCTCCGATGGCTTCCTTGAAGGACAGCAGCTCATCGCCATCCCCTCCTGTCTCCCCATCGTGCTGTTGCTTCTTCCCCTTTCGGCTCTTCGCCGGCTTCACCTCTTCTTCCTCCTCAATCTCTTCTTCCTCTCCGTCCTTCTCTTCCTCGTCCGAGCTCTCCTGGATCACATTCCTCGCCGCACGTCGCGGTCTCTTCACGGGCTGGGCATCATACCCGCCTCCTCTCGTGGCTCTCTTACTGCCAGCCGTACTCCTCGCGTGCATTGCGGGGGACTCGGTGGACGCTCGAGTCGGCATTCTGGGCGAAGAAGACGTCGCAAACTCCTTCTTGACCTTCTTCTTGGCCACAGATCGAGAGCGGCCGTCGCCGCCACTGCTGCTGCTGTTGTTCTTCCTGCTGCTGCGCTTCTCGCTCCCCAGCGCCGCTGTGGACGGCGGGGCGTCTCCGCGCCGATGGAACCACAGCTCCTTGGTCACCACCGAGTTGAGCACGCGCTCCGTGGCGCCGCTGTGGCAGGCCAGGATGATGCGGTCCATCTGATCGCCGAAGCCCGGCGACGTCTCCATGTGCTGCTCGATGTAGTCCACCAGGCGGCGGCAGGTGTTGTAGTACTGGTCGTAGCCGCTCCCGTCTTCGGTGGACGCGGCCACCGCCGACTGCCCCTCCACCGCGTGCTGGAAGCTCCCGCACACCAAGCTCACGGTCTCCACCACGCTCTCCTTCAGGGAGCGCGTGAGCGCCGCCTGCAGCTGGTCCACTGCGGAGGCCGTGCGGCGCGGCTTGGACCCGCGCTTCACCATCGTTGGCTTCCGTCCGATCCGCAGGTTTTCGAGTATGGACTTCAGTAAGGCGGCGTTGAGCGACCCCATTGGTTGTTATTATTTTTTTATTTTTTCATTTATTCGACTTTTTAGAGATCCAAGTTGAAGGCAGCTTGACCACCACCACCAACCTCGCCTCCCGCGCCGACCTCAGCTTCCACGTACGTTGCGGTACGACGAGATGCCGCGTTGTAGAGAGCCCACGAACGGGTGAGCCCGTCGTCCATGGTGGCCGTCGCCAGCTTCGCCAATGCATCAGCCTGGTTGATGACAGCCTCGTTCACCAGCAACAGCGACAGCCACGCGTTGGTGGTGTCATTGCCCGTGACGATCGCCTCCTTCGACAGGATGTCATTCCATTCCTCCTGGACGAACGTCGCCGTCCGCACCAAACCGTTGATGGGCGACACGGGGATCATCTGGATGCCGTGGATGCAGTGCTTCTCGGCGCTGAACCACGTCGCGTAGTCCGCCTTGTTGTCGAAGAAGATGCCCGTGACGCGGTTGGGCACGAACTGGGCCGGGTGGATCGTGTTGTCCGACGTCATGAGGAAGTAGGTTCGCACTGTGCGAGCGTTGAGGCGCAGCATGAGACTGCCCAGGTCTTCCACGGCCTTGTTCCCAGACACCTGCCCCCAGAGTTTCATGGCGTAGTAGAAGTTGACATCCTCAGACGTACTCTCCTGATCTTTACCATCAGCCATGGAGGTTACGCCATGGGAGTACGAGTGGCCGAGGAACCAAGAGAAGTGACGGAACTTGGGGAAGTATCCATCGACCGAGCTCGGGTTAGCCACGTCACGGAGCAGCGTCCACACCATGGTATCGAGTTTTGACATACCCGACCAGGATGGGTCTAGTTTCTTCAGAATGGCGGACGCCGTCACCCAGTAGCCGTAGTGGTAGTGATGGTCGTTGTAAACGCCGTTGCCGAAATCGACATTCACGTCACCAGTAGTAAACGCCAAACTTGTCACGATACCCTTGTATGTCGTCTCGTACACCAACGGGGCACTGAGGATGTTGGTTATGAAGGGCTCAATAAGCGCTTCGAGTTTGTTCAAACAGTGCCTGAGCAGTAAAGTGTCGTCCCCAACCACGGAGCTGTCGGCGGCCATCAGACACAGTGACGCATAC